>CM051270.1:49068511-49158963 GCA_027921565.1 Artemia sinica
CACACAAACACACACAAACTTACAAACACACACACACACAAAAACTTACACCCACACACAAAAGCTTAGACACACAAAAACTTACACACACACACAAAAATTTACACCCACTCGCAAAAACTTACATGCACACATAAACTTACATGCACACAAAAACTTACACACACACACACACAAAACTTACACACACGCACAAAAACTTACACACACACACAAAAACTTACACACACACAAAAACTTACACACACACACACACACACACAAAAACTTACACATGCACATGAAAACTTACATGCACACAAAAACTTACACACACACACACACACACGAAAACTTACACACACACACGTCAAAACTTACACACACAAAAGCTTAGACACACAAAAACTTACACACACACACACACACACACACACAAAAACTTACACCCACACGCAAAAAGCTTACACCCACACGCAAAAACTTACATGTACACAAAAACTTACATGTACACAAAAACTTACACACACACTAAAACTTACACACACGCACAAAAACTTACACATACACACACAAAAACTTACACACACACACACGAAAACTTACGCACACACACACACACACACACACACACACACACATACACACAAAAAACTTACACATGAACACGAAAACTTATATGCACATAGAAACTTACATGCACACAAAAACTTACACACACGCACAAAATCTCACACGCACACACACAAAAACTTACACACACACACGAAAACTTACACACACACACGAAAACTTACACACACACGCACAAAAACTTACACACACACACATGAAAACTTACACACACACACGAAAACTTACACACACACGCCAAAACTTACACACACACAAAAACTTACACACACACACACACACAAAAACATACATGCACACAAAAACTTACACACACACACACACACACACACACACACACAAAACTCACACACACACACACACACGAAAACTTACACACACACGCCAAAACTTACACACACACAAAAACTTACACACACACACACACACACACACAAAAACTTACACATGCACACGAAAACTTAAATGCACACAAAAACTTACATGCACACAAAAAACTTACACACACACACACACACACACACACAAAACTCACACACACACACACACACACACACACGAAAACTTACACACACACACAAAAACTTGCACACACACACACACACACACACACACACACACACACACACACACACACACACACACAAAAACTTACACATGAACACAACAAAAAAACTCACACACACACACGCACAAAAACTTACAAACACACACACACACACACAAAACTTACACACACACACATGAAAACTCACACACACACGCCAAAACTTACACACACAAAAACTTACACACACACACACACACACACACACAAACATACACACACACACACAAAAACTTACACACACACACACACAAAACACACACAAACTTACAAACACACACAATCACTTACACCCACACACAAAAGCTTAGACACACAAAAACTTACACACACACACAAAAACTTACACCCACATGCAAAAACTTACATGCACACAAAAACTTACATGCACACAAAAACTTACACACACACAAAAACTTACACACACGCACAAAAACTTACACACACACACAAAAACTTACACACACACATAAACTTACACACACACACACACACACACACACTTACACATGCACACGAAAACTTACATGCACACAAAAACTTACACACACGCACACACACACACACACGAAAACTTACAGCTCAGTATTGGGGTCCCAGTCCACCAGCCTGAACGGTGGAAATTCACTAGCTCAGAATTGGGGTCTTAGTCCACCAGCCTTAATGGTGGAAATCCACTAGCTCAATATTGGGGTCTCAGTCCACCAGTCTGAATGGTGGAAATTCACTGTTTAAGTTAGGTTAGGTTAACTTATCATGAGCGTTCATGATAAGTTAACCTAACCTTTTCCGGCGAGTATGGTTAGGTTAGGCTAGATTAAGTTAGGTTAGGTTAAGTTAGGTTAGGTTAGCCCATGTACGCTTCACTTAGGTTAGCTTAGGTTAGGTGAGAGAGAGTTGGAAAATTGGGGTCTTAGTCCACCAGCCCGAATGGTGGAAATCCACTAGCTCAGTATTGGGGTCCCAGTCCACCAGCCTGAACGGTGGAAATTCACTAGCTCAGTATTGGGGTCTTAGTCCACCAGCCTGAATGGTGGAAATCCACTAGCTCAATATTGGGGTCTCAGTCCACCAGTCTGAATGGTGGAAATTCACTGTTTAAGTTAGGTTAGGTTAACTTATCATGAGCGCTCATGATAAGTTAACCTAACCTTTTCCGGCGAGTGTGGTTAGGTTAGGCTAGATTAAGTTAGGTTAGGTTAAGTTAGGTTAGCCCATGTACGCTTCACTTAGGTTAGCTTAGGTTAGGTGAGAGACAGGCAAAAAGTTAGGTGTATGATTAGGTTAGGTTAGATTAAATTAGGTTAGGTTAAGTTACGTTAGGCTAGGTTAGCCTACGTACGCGCGCGTACGTAGGCTAACCTAGCCTAACCTAACTTAACCTAACCTAATTTAATCTAACCTAACCTAACCTAATCATACACCTAACTTTTTGCCTGTCTCTCACCTAACCTAAGCTAACCTAAGTGAAGCGTACATGGGCTAACCTAACCTAACTTAACCTAACCTAACTTAATCTAGCCTAACCTAACCATACTCGCCGGAAAAGGTTAGGTTAACTTATCATGAGCGCTCATGATAAGTTAACCTAACCTAACTTAAACAGTGAATTTCCACCATTCAGACTGGTGGACTGAGACCCCAATATAGAGCTAGTGGATTTCCACCATTCAGGCTGGTGGACTAAGACCCCAATTCCGAGCTAGTGAATTTCCACCGTTCAGGCTGGTGGACTGGGACCCCAATACTGAGCTAGTGGATTTCCACCATTCGGGCTGGTGGACTGAGACCCCAATTTTCCAACTCTCTCTCACCTAACCTAAGCTAACCTAAGTGAAGCGTACATGGGCTAACCTAACTTAACCTAACCTAACTTAATCTAGCCTAACCTAACCATACTCGCCGGAAAAGGTTAGGTTAACTTATCATGAGCGCTCATGATAAGTTAACCTAACCTAACTTAAACAGTGAATTTCCACCATTCAGACTGGTGGACTGAGACCCCAATATTGAGCTAGTGGATTTCCACCATTCAGGCTGGTGGACTAAGACCCCAATTCTGAGCTAGTGAATTTCCACCGTTCAGGCTGGTGGACTGGGACCCCAATACTGAGCTGTAAGTTTTCGTGTGTGTGTGTGTGTGTGTGTGTGTGTGTGTGTGTGTGTGTGTGTAAGTTTTTGTGTGCATGTAAGTTTTCGTGTGCATGTGTAAGTGTGTGTGTGTGTGTGTGTGTGTAAGTTTTTGTGTGTGTGTAAGTTTTTGTGTGTGTGTGTAAGTTTTTGTGCGTGTGTGTAAGTTTTTGTGTGTGTGTAAGTTTTTGTGTGCATGTAAGTTTTTGTGTGCATGTAAGTTTTTGCATGTGGGTGTAAGTTTTTGTGTGTGTGTGTAAGTTTTTTGTGTGTATAAGCTTTTGTGTGTGGGTGTAAGTTTTTGTGTGTGTTTGTAAGTTTGTGTGTGTTTGTGTGTGTGTGTAAGTTTTTGTGTGTGTGTGTGTATGTTTTGTGTGTGTGTGTGTGTGTGTGTGTGTGTGTAAGTTTTTGTGTGTGTAAGTTTTGGCGTGTGTGTGTGAGTTTTCATGTGTGTGTGTGTAAGTTTTGTGTGTGTGTGTGTGTGTTTGTAAGTTTTTGTGCGTGTGTGTGTGTGAGTTTTTTTGTTGTGTTCATGTGTAAGTTTTTGTGTGTGTGTGTGTGTGTGTGTGTGTGTGTGTGTGTGTAAGTTTTTGTGTGTGTGTGTAAGTTTTCGTGTGTGTGTGTGTGTGTGTGAGTTTTGTGTGTGTGTGTGTGTGTGTGTGTGTGTGTAAGTTTTTGTGTGCATGTAAGTTGTTGTGTGCATTTAAGTTTTCGTGTGCATGTGTAAGTTTTTTGTGTGTGTGTGTGTGTGTGTGTGTGTGTGTAAGTTTTTGTGTGTGTGTAAGTTTTGGCGTGTGTGTGTAAGTTTTCGTGTGTGTGTGTGTGTGTGTGTGTGAGTTTTGTGTGTGTGTGTGTGTGTGTGTGTGTGTGTGTTTGTAAGTTTTTGTGTGCATGTATGTTTTTGTGTGTGTGTGTGTGTGTAAGTTTTTGTGTGTGTGTAAGTTTTGGCGTGTGTGTGTAAGTTTTCGTGTGTGTGTGTGTAAGTTTTCATGTGTGTGTGTGTAAGTTTTTGTGTGTGTATGTGTAAGTTTTCGTGTGTGTGTGTAAGTTTTCGTGTGTGTGTGTAAGTTTTTGTTTGTGCGTGTGAGATTTTGTGCGTGTTTGTAAGTTTTTGTGTGCATGTAAGTTTTTATGTGCATATAAGTTTTCGTGTGCATGTGTAAGTTTTTTGTGTGTATGTGTGTGTGTGTGTGTGTGCGTAAGTTTTCGTGTGTGTGTGTAAGTTTTTGTGTGTGTATGTGTAAGTTTTTGTGCGTGTGTGTAAGTTTTAGTGTGTGTGTAAGTTTTTGTGTACATGTAAGTTTTTGTGTGCATGTAAGTTTTTTGCGTGTGGGTGTAAGTTTTTTGCGTGTGGGTGTAAGTTTTTGTGTGTGTGTGTGTGTAAGTTTTTGTGTGTCTAAGCTTTTGTGTGTGTAAGTTTTGACGTGTGTGTGTGTAAGTTTTCGTGTGTGTGTGTGTGTGTGTAAGTTTTTGTGTGCATGTAAGTTTTCATGTGCATGTGTAAGTTTTTGTGTGTGTGTGTGTAAGTTTTTGTGTGTGTGTAAGTTTTTTGTGTGTGTGTGTAAGTTTTTGTGCGTGTGTGTAAGTTTTTGTGTGTGTGTGTGTGTGTAAGTTTTTGTGTGCATGTAAGTTTTTGTGTGCAGGTAAATTTTTGCGTGTGGGTGTAAATTTGTGTGTGTGTGTGTAAGTTTTTGTGTGTCTAAGCTTTTGTGTGTGGGTGTAAGTTTTTGTGTGTGTTTGTAAGTTTGTGTGTGTTTGTGTGTGTGTGTAAGTTTTGTGTGTGTGTGTAAGTTTGTGTGTGTGTGTGTGTGTATGTGTAAGTTTTTTTGTGTGTGTAAGTTTTGACGTGTGTGTGTGAGTTTTCGTGTGTGTGTGTGTAAGTTTTGTGTGTGTGTGTGTGTGTGTTTGTAAGTTTTTGTGCGTGTGTGTGTGAGTTTTTGTTGTGTTCATGTGTAAGTTTTTGTGTTTGTGTGTGTGTGTGTAAGTTTTTGTGTGTGTGTAAGTTTTGGCGTGTGTGTGTGTAAGTTTTCGTGTGTGTGTGTATGTGTGAGTTTTGTGTGTGTGTGTGTGTGTGTGTGTGTGTGTGTGTGTGTGTGTGTGTATGTTTTTGTGTGCATGTAAGTTTTCGTGTGCATGTGTAAGTTTTTGTGTGTGTGTGTGTGTGTGTAAGTTTTTGTGTGTGTGTGTGAGTTTTGACGTGTGTGTGTGTGTGAGTTTTGTGTGTGTGTGTGTGTGTGTGTGTGTGTGTGTGTGTGTGTGTTGTGTGTGTGTGTGTGTGTGTGTGTGTGTGTGTGTGTGTGTGTGTGTAAGTTTTTGTGTGCATGTAAGTTTTTGTGTGCATGTAAGTTTTCGTGTGCATGTGTAAGTTTTTGTGTGTGTGTGTGTGTGTAAGTTTTTGTGTGTGTGTAAGTTTTGGCGTGTGTGTGTAAGTTTTCGTGTGTGTGTGTATGTGTGAGTTTTGTGTGTGTGTGTGTGTGTGTGTGTGTATATTTTTGTGTGCATGTAAGTTTTTGTGTGCATGTAAGTTTTCGTGTGCATGTGTAAGTTTTTTGTGTGTGTGTGTGTGTGTGTGTGTGTGTGTGTGTGTGTGTGTGTGTGTGTGTGTGTGTGTGTGTGTGTGTGTGTGTGTGTGTGTGTGTGTGTGTGTGTGTGTGTGTGTGTGCGTAAGTTTTTGCGTGTGTGTGTAATTTTTTGTGTGTGTGTAACTTTTTGTGCGTGTGTGTAAGTTTTAGTGTGTGTGTAAGTTTTTGTGTGCATGTAAGTTTTTTTTGTGTGCATGTAAATTTTTTCGTGTGGATGTAAGTTTTTTGTGTGTGTGTGTGTGTGTGTAAGTTTTTGTGTGTCTAAGCTTTTGTGTGTGTAAGTTTTGACATGTGTGTGTGTAAGTTTTCGTGTGTGTGTGTGTGTGTGTGTGTGTAAGTTTTTGTGTGCATGTAAGTTTTCGTGTGCATGTGTAAGTTTTTGTGTGTGTGTGTAAGTTTTTGTGTGTGTGTGTGTAAGTTTTTTTTGTGTATGTGTAAGTTTTTGTGTGTGTGTGTAAGTTTTTGTGCGTGTGTGTAAGTTTTTGCGTGCATGTAAGTTTTTGTGTGCATGTAAGTTTTTGCGTGTGGGTGTAAGTTTTTGTGTGTGCGTGTAAGTTTTTGTGTGTCTAAGCTTTTGTGTGTGGGTGTAAGTTTTTTATGTGTGTGTGTAAGTTTGTGTGTGTTTGTGTGTGTGTGTAAGTTTTTGTGTGTGTGTGTGTGTGTAAGTTTGTGTATGTGTGTGTGTGTGTGTATGTGTAAGTTTTTTTGTGTGTGTAAGTTTTGGCTTGTGTGTGTAAGTTTTCGTGTGTGTGCGTGTAAGTTTTGTGTGTGTGTGTTTTGGAAGTTTTTGTGTGTGTGTGTGTGTGTGTGTGTGTGTGTGTGTGTGTGTGTGTGTGTAAAATTTTGTGTGTGTGTAAGTTTTGGCGTGTGTGTGTGAGTTTTCGTGTGTTTGTGTGTGTAAGTTTTGTGTGTGTGTGTGTGTGTGTAAGTTTTTTTGTGCATGTAAGTTTTTGTGTGCATGTAAGTTTTCGTGTGCATGTGTAAGTTTTTGTGTGTGTGTGTGTGTGTAAGTTTTTGTGTGTGTAAGTTTTGGCGTGTGTGTGTAAGTTTTCGTGTGTGTGTGTGTAAGTTTTGTGTGTGTGTGTGTGTGTAAGTTTTTGTGCGTGTGTGTGTGAGTTTTTTTTGTGTTCATGTGTAAGTTTTTTGTGTGTGTGTGTGTGTGTGTGTGTGTGTAAGTTTTTGTGTGTGTGTAAGTTTTGGCGTGTGTGTGTGAGTTTTCGTGTGTGTGTGTGTAAGTTTTGTGTGTGTGTGTGTGTGTGTGTATGTTTTTGTGCGTGTGTGTGTGAGTTTTTTTGTGTTCATGTGTAAGTTTTTGTGTGTGTGTGTGTGTGTGTGTGTGTGTGTGTGTGTGTGTAAGTTTTTGTGTGTGTGTAAGTTTTTGGCGTGTGTGTGTGATTTTTCGTGTGTGTGTGTGTGTGTAAGTTTGTGTGTGTGTGTGTGTAAGTTTTTGTGTGCATGTAAGTTTTCGTGTGCATGTGTAAGTTTTTGTGTGTGTGTGTGTGTGTAAGTTTGTGTGTGTGTGTGTGTAAGTTTTGGCGTGTGTGTGTGTGTAAGTTTTGGCGTGCGTGTGTAAGTTTTCATGTGTGTGTGTGTGTAAGTTTTTGTGTGTGTGTGTAAGTTTTTGTGCGTGTGTGTAAGTTTTTGTGTGTGTGTAAGTTTTTGTGTGCATGTAAGTTTTTGTGTGCATGTAAGTTTTTGCGTGTGGGTCTAAGTTTTTGTGTGTGTGTGTGTGTAAGTTTTTGTGTGTCTAAGCTTTTGTGTGTGGATGTAAGTTTTTTTTTTTGTGTGTGTGTAAGTGTGTGTGTGTGTGTGTGTGTGTGTAAGTTTTTGTGTGTGTAAGTTTTTTGTGTGTGTGTGTGTGTATAAGTTTGTGTGTGCATGTAAGTTTTCGTGTGCATGTGTAAGTTTTTGTGTGTGTGTGTGTGTGTAAATTTTTTGTGTGTGTGTGTAAGTTTTGGCGTGTGTGTGTAAGTTTTCGTGTGTGTGTGTGTGTGTGTAAGTTTTTGTGTGTGTGTGTAAGTTTTTGTGCGTGTGTGTAAGTTTTTGTGTGTGTGTAGTTTGTGTGTGTGTGTGAGTTTTGGCGTGTGTGTGTGTTTTCGTGTGTGTGTGTGTGTGTGTAAGTTTTGTGTGTGTGTGTGTGTGTGTAAGTTTCTGTGTGCATGTAAGTTTTTGTGTGCATGTAAGTTTTCGTGTGCATGTGTAAGTTTTTTTGTGTGTGTGTGTGTGTGTAAGTTTTTGTGTGTGTGTGTGTGTGTAAGTTTTGGCGTGTGTGTGTAAGTTTTCGTGTGTGTGTGTGTGTAAGTTTTCGTGTGTGTGTGTAAGTTTTTGTGTGTGTAAGTTTTTGTGTGTGTGTAAGTTTTTGTTTGCATGTATGGGGACCGGGGGGAGGGCCTTTGGGACCCAGGGAGGGCCTTTGGAGGTCCGGGGGGGCAGTTGGGGACCGGTGGAGGGCCTTTGGGACCCCGTTGGTCCTTTGGGAGCTCGATGGGCCTTTGGGGACCGGGGGCTTCCTTCGGGGTTGGGGTAGGAGGATTGGAACCCTTTGGGGTTGGGTTATAGGACCTCACAACACTTTTCAAATGAAACTTGTGTATTATAATGACCACAGAGTTTTCACCATTAAATTCTCTTCTAAAATCTCTTCAAAAATCATCTTTTAAAATGTCTCTAACTGTTTCGGCGAAATAGTTCCATAACCTGTCTAAAACAGTATCGCCCAAATAATCCCTAAACGTAATTCAGCGTGTTCCTTTTGTTTTTTGGCATCTCTGCGCTAATGCATTTCAAATTAATAAGAAACCTGATTCCCGCGCTAAAACAATTCATCGCTAAGATGTTTCTTGGAGAATTGTTTCCATGGCCTTTGGCTATTAATATCCTTTGGAGTTCGACCAAAAGAGTTGTTTCCGAGGCAAAGACATTAATGACTTGGATCTATTCCTGGAGAATCGTTTCTAGGCGGAAATTTTTAAAGTCTGACAGATGATGTCATTGCTTGATTGATCTGTCAAGAAAGGGAAATTAATTTGTTGTTTCTAAGGGGAATTATTGATTCACGATAGGTGAATTGAGGTCGACAGCACAGGTGTTCCAAGGTCGATGTTGTTGTTGTTGTAAGTGCACGCTCTCAGCGAATGTCAAGGTCGATGTTGTTGTTGTTGACACACTTTGATTACGCTAGAATTCAATGCGCATGTGCAACCTTCGTTCCGGAGTTATTACACATAGAAACATCAAATAAATCGACCTTGGAAAAAGAGGTCATTGACCCCATTACGTAATCATTCTCCCTAGGGAGGCTATGCCCTTATTTGGACCATAAACCACGTGGGATGAACAAATGCTGTTTTCTATTTCTGGAAACTCATAACATTCGCTGAGAGCGTGCACTTACAACAACAATAACATCGACCTTGGAAAAAGAGATCATTGACCGATTACGCAATCTTTCTCCCTAGGGACTCTATGCCCATATTAGGAGTCCCCGTGGGATCAACAAATGCTGTTTTCTATTTCTGGAAACTCATAACATTCGCTGAGAGCGTGCACTTACAACAACAATAACATCGACCTTGGAAAAAGAGGTCATTGACCGATTACACAATCTTTCTCCCTAGGGACTCTATGCCCATATTAGGAGTCCCCGTGGGATCAACAAATGCTGTTTTCTATTTCTGGAAACTCATAACATTCGCTGAGAGCGTGCACTTACAACAACAATAACATCGACCTTGGAAAAAAGAGGTCATTGACCGATTACGCAATCTTTCTCCCTAGGGACTCTATGCCCATATTAGGAGTCCCCGTGGGATCAACAAATGCTGTTTTCTATTTCTGGAAACTCATAACATTCGCTGAGAGCGTGCACTTACAACATCAAATAAATCGACCTTGGAAAAAGAGGTCATTGACCGATTACGCAATCTTTCTCCCTAGGGACTCTATGCCCATATTAGGAGTCCCCGTGGGGCTCAATAAGGCCATTCTACTAAAGTATAAGAATTGTGCAAGCCGCCTTTACCGACGATAAAACTTAAACATATTCGAATCTCCCCTAGATGTCGGGGAGTGGCCCCAATCCCCCTGTCCTCATGAAACCCTACTATTTATGCAAAAAAGTAAAATTTATCGTGCTAGAAACAGCATACAATTGATTTTTTCAGGTATTAAAATTAGTATGCATTTCAACGGATTATTTATTAAAGATGTATTGCTTAAATATTTGTATTTATTAATTTTTTTTTTATCCAGGGGTTCAAAAATTGGGATGGCTGTGATGCCATAGGAAACTGTGATTGATTTTACTTTTTTCTACGTAGCAATAGAAATTACACCGCAACAAAGGACTGTTTTCGGATCAGGACTCTTAATATCCCCAAGATTAAAAAAAATTATCGCAAATATAAAAAAAAATCAAACTGACAGAATTTTTATTAATATTAATCATGGTTGTAAGGTGTAATATGAAGTCTGAGGCACGAGTATACGACATTCGTAGCAGCGCTAAAGCTCAAAAATGTACATCCTAAATGTGAGATTGGTGTCAGGTATAGCAATGTCAAAGTTAGATATCACTTAGATATCAGTCTGATACTGCCCATTGAACCACTGCTTTCTATGCTACAATTACTTGTGCTTTATAGTTAACAACACATAGTAGGCTATGTTTATTTGGTATCAAAATTATATGTTTTTAGTAGGATTAATTTTCCCCTCGATTTGCTACTGCTACTTTCAGTCAGCAGAAACAGCAAGGGAATTCGGAACGGTAGCCTTTCTGATTTTAGGGCAATTTCTAAATTTTCTTAGTTTTACTATTGATCTTTAGTTTCACAAGAAAAAATACCTTAACTTAAGAAAAATCAGCATACAACAAGAAACTAAATTACATTGGTAGCTTGTTTAATTGCTAATTAAGTAAAATTATTGAATACAAGATGTCAGGAAGTACAATTGGACTTAGATAAAGATATATCGGGATTATTTACCTTTCTGGATTGATCCTCCCTATCTCTTTCTTCTGTCTCCATTCCTTCTCCCCCTTCTTGCTGTCCTTTATCCCTGCCCCTTCTTTTCCCACTTCAACCCACAAGGGATTGACAACTGCTGAGTTTGTCAATCCCTTGAGTCTTTGCTGTATTTAAACCTCCGTTAATTTTAATATAGCTCAAACCCCCAGATGGCATTGCCTGCTTGACGCCAAAGCCTAGATGTAGATGTTCAGCAATTTCCTTCAGAAATCGCCGGAAAGCAATTCTTTTATTCCGTTTTTGTATCATCAATCATGCTTAGAGTTTTTTATGTGTTGTCTCAATCATGCGTATTTTTTTGTAAGGAATAGCGTAATTTAGTTGAGGCTTTTGCCAATACTATAAAAGCTGTTTTAAATAAATGAATCTTGAATGTTGCAATTTATGCAAATGATCAGAAGACGGAAGATATACGTGAAGCACATGGTTGTTCAACGAAAATATAAGGCAATATCAACTATTTACTCGAATTGACTCATTTAATGAATAAATATGTTAAATAAACTTAAAAAGAAAGAAAGAAAAACAACAAGTCGAGGAAAACAGCGTTCTCTACTGGCTGATTGATTTTATTTCCAAAGCATGTTTCAGTTAACTTGCGGCTGAGTGAACACTTGTTTTTAACTATGGCAGACTGCGTGCAGGTAAGTTCAGTTTAAGCTAAAATGTGGATGAAATTTGATAATTTTTCCACCCAGTGTTTTTTTACTTTGTTATATATTAGCTTGCATCTAACAAATGACTTAAGAACCTTTCTTATTTTTAATCATGGCTTCACTTACACGTTTCTTGGGGCCTATTTTGATGAATAGCTAACTTTCACTGGATATGCAACCCCTTAAGTGCTTAAGTTTTCTCTTTATCGTCACTGCTTTCAATGAAATCCAAAAGGTCTTACAGAAGAAATTAAGCCCAGAATTCGTCCAAGAAATTGGTAATTATTTAATCCATGAAGGAGTGGGCATGGTCTTTGACTTTTTTTTTTATATATTTTTTTTTTCCAGGTTGTTTCAACTTGGACCCAAATCGAGTCTTGGATCTTATTCTGGAAGCGTTTGAAATGCACCCTGAACTTCACAGCACAATTTTTATTCCTCTTATTAACAGTTTCATGCCGGACTCACGTGTATTGAGCGAAATAATGGGTTTCGAATTTAAGTCATTCCACGAAAGTGATGATGTAGCACCTTCCAGTTTGTTTGTGATAGTTGTGCTTCTGTTGGAGCACAAATTAATAAAACTGGAGGACATATACTCGTGGGTAAGTTTCTTTTCCTAATGTTTAAGGGTAGTCCGCCCGCCTTCTAGATGCAGTTTCATCTAATATGCTGTCAGTTGGCTGCATGATCGTACTTCTGGTTGAATGGATTAGAGCTGTTGTAACTGGCTCCAGTATGCTACACAGGGAGCGGTAACCCTGCCTAGAAAACTTTATTGTGGATGTTGCCACAAGTTATTGCAGAATTACTACCATTGTTGCTCAGGATAAGCAGAAGCTCCCTGGTAATTTCTTGTCTTTTGAAGCAAAGCTGTTTATGAAATTTCGTGTGTGTCTTGCTATCAGCCAAAACTTTACTGCTATCTCAGACTGACATTGTTTCCATCAACGACTGTAGGGAGGGTCTCTTTTAATTTACTGGTTATTTTTAAGGTTTGAGTTGTTTTCACTCTGTCCTGAGCACTCTTATCTGAATTTTGGCTCTTTATTGCCTTTTTTGCACTGAGGACGGTTGAGAAGAAGTCTCAATCGAAATATTTGTATTCTATTCTTCTTTTCATCTCTGGTTAGAATTATCCTCGTTTTTTCTTCGTCGTAAAATGTTTTTAACTTTAAAGGGCACATCACGTGCGTCATGAGGAATGTTTTTTTTTTTGCTTCTGTAACCTTTTTCTTATGAACAATGGGCTTTTTTTTCTTAAAAAAGAGATGAACTCTTTCAATTGTTAAAATGGGCGCCCATAAGGGGGGGGGAGGGCGCCCCCTGACTGAATGATGTTGCCTTATTTCTATATTTTCGTTCCGAGATTTCTATTATATAGCATTAAAAGTGCCAATTAGACGAGGTTTGCCCCCCCCTGGAATTCAGCTTTTGGGCGCCCATGGTTCTTATTATTATTTTATAAACATATATTCGCTTAAAAATAGGCTTATTTATTTTTCTGATGTGATCAAATCTAATAGAAAAAGAAATTGTACTGTTTTATATGCTAACTCAAATGTCACGGTTAGAATACTCTGACAGAAAGGCATCAAAATGGCACATAACGAGCTACATGATGGATGCGAGTTTTTTTGTTTTAACATAACTTTTTTCTTAAGAAAGTAAAGAACCATTTCGATTCTTCATTGATTGCTCTTATTTTGTAAATTTAAAGATAAAAACGTTTTTTCTCAAATGAAAGTTAAGAGCGACATTAAAATTTGAAACTAACAGGAATTATTAGAAATTGAATAAAATGGGGTTCCCCAGCTCTTTTCGCTGAAGTTTTACTTTTTCCCCAATTCTTTAGGAACGACTGCTCAAACACAAGGGCAGTTGATGGGAATGAGAATTATCTTTTAAAGCACTGTGAAACTTTAGCGTAAATATCAGGGGGCTGAGGAGGAGGCAGCTCCCTTATATACGGAATATTTTTATCTCTTAAGTTTTAATGTCTCTCTTTAATTCTATTTGAGAAAAAATGTTTTTCTTTATATTAATTTCTATTCGTTTTTCATAGTATACCCAGGATTACCCTAAATACAAGGAAGGCAACCACCCCTCATACCCGACTCTTTAAAACAAAATTTAAATTTCATCCATTTTAATATACAATTCAACTATGTATCTTGGATTCTTATTTTGATACGATCAACCTTGGGAAGAAAAAAATAATAACATGTATCCAAAATCCTTCATTTTGGAAAAATGAAGTTCTTTCAGTGCCTATTTAGTCTGTCTAAATTATTTTAACCACAGTTTAAATTTTGCCCAATATTTGGTTTGGTTTTTACTCTCAGATATTTGGGCATATAGTCTTTTTATTGTGCTCTGCAGTGTTGTCTCTACCTGTCTTAAATATTCCTCTTTGCAGATTTTGACAATCTTGAAAACGACTAAATAAAAAGGTTTTAAATTTTTTTGAGAATGGTCATCAAAGATTTAGAACTCAACAATAAATTCAAATAATCAAAAGGTATACAACATCATGTTTTTCATTTTGTTTTTCAGCTGTCTCCAGAGGAATTTACGTTATCTGAGTATGCTGATGAAGAAATACAGAAAGCCAAAAAAGTACTAGCAAAAATAAACAAGCTATCAATGAAGGAAGGTGAAGAAGCCGAAGAGCCTTTGTTTACGCTTGAAGATACGTTTTACGGATCGAATCAAAAGCTAGGGCTGTTAGAAGCAGCTCTTGTGGTTGGCTCCTGGAGTGTTGCTTGTGCCTTATTGGATAAAGTTTCAACTGACTGGGTGATGTCTGTCTTTCAGTCCTATTTGTAACGCGGCACTGAATTTAGTTCATGCGTCTATTGAACCGATCTATAGGATGTAAGTATATTACAACTTATAACTCTTTTATTCAGTTAATTATTTGTTCTTCTATACTGTCTTCAGAACAGTATCAAATTTGTTTTGATGTTTTGTTTTGTGTATCCTTTTATGAAATGGACCGAAATGTACCCAACTGTAAGTCGTAAATGCGCAACCAAATAGAAAAAAATCATCTTGCTTATACTTCCCTGTGTGTCAAGTCTGCAGGAAAACCCAGTGAAATTGGATAGCTTTGGGCCTGAAAATGCACTTTTGAGGGACCAAATGTCCTTCCCTTTTAACGGTCATGCCCTGGGTAACCTCATATTCTAATATTCTACTGTTAAATAAATAAAAGAGATAATACCGTTCTATACTTCCATGCCAAAAATTGTGCTTTAACTGACTGAATAGGTTTATTTTTGTAAATTATTTTTGTAAACCAATCATATTACGTATGTCAGAAAGGAAGGTCAATGAACTCACCTTTTTAGTACTTGTTGTATTTAACTTTTGTTGCCAATTTTGAACCAGTGAAAAGGACGAACAGTTTTGAGTCAAATCATTTTTTAAAAGTAAACTTTTTTCTGTAGTTATAAGTAGTAGGCTACATTGATTATTTCTATTTTCTTGATTGCCGAAAAATTGTATTCAAAACCCTTGTTTTGAGCCTAGATGTCTTTTGTCAACTTAATAGATTTCTAATGGTGTCCTTGATAACGTCCAGTCCTCGTTGAATCATCCTTGTTTATGACATACAATGTGAGATATATCATAATGTGTAAAAACATGTGCTCTTTCACATCTTTTTTTGTACAATTCATTTATTTGACTTTTCATTTCTTTGCTCAGAGTTTTGTATAACCTTCCTGTGTCTTTTCTTTGTTGGCTTTGAATATACTGTATACAGATAAACATTTGGAGAAAGAAAATTAGAGAGGCGTGACAGAATCTCAGTACACCCAATTGTGTACATTTTGCTCACAGGAAATCAAAATAATCTTGGGTTTTTGTATAATTTTTCATGACTGAATGTGAAGTAAAATGAGTTTTTTGGTAAAAGAGACGAGTCAGTTTCAGAAATTTGATGCTTGTACGTGCTCCTTACCATGTTCATGTTCCCTCCATGTCCTTCTTTTTTCTTACAGAAAAATGTCCTTATTTTTTTTTCTTGTCTTGTTTTATCATTACAGATCGTCTAATCTTATCTTATTTTACAATATTGGTAAATGTCTGTAACTCCTAGCCAATTGCTAATCTGAAAACAACTATGCTGTGTTATATAAGAGGTACCTCAAGGGTCTCCGAAGAGACAGCAACTGAACCTTAAGTGTTAGTGGGTTTCGTAATAGCTTATACGTTTTTTTTTTTTTCGTTTTTTTTGCTCTAGGTCTATTGGCAAGCGAGTGTTTTTCATTTCATATATTGCATACAGTCAGTATGCTTTATTAAAAAGTAACGAATTTTTTACGTAGCTTGATAATTATACCCTGTTTTGTCTTGAAGGCTGGGGGACAAAGTTGAAACTTCCACGAAAAGTTTTTAGGGAGCGTAAAAGTTTTTAGTGGACTTAGAATTTTGTGTTTAAGGGAAGGGAGTAAAATATTCTTATCCTGTCCTAGCAAAAGAGTATACAACAAGGTGCTTTTTCTTTTTTTCTTGTGCCTCATCTGACAGACGGTTTTGGCTTCTCTATTAAAGAAGGGCACAATCTTGGCTGCTTTGAATGGTGAAACATTTAGCCACGACATTTTTCTGACAATAGTAATTCTTCAGATTTTAGTTGTAACAATAGAAATAAACATTTATCTTCTGGCATTGCCCCCCCTCCCCTGCCTCATAGGAAAAAAATCTTCTTATCCATCCCCTTTAAGGATCGGACGTTTGATCACGGGTATAATCAGTGCTTGGGTATTAGAGAACTACTATATTAACGACCATTTTTGCTTTCAGTCACTCTGCGTTGCCAGAAAGGTTAACGGGGAAGCAGTTAAGAGACCGTTAGTTTTTGTCTCCGCCTCCTGCTACAATATTCGACCCGTTGAAGATATGTGCCTTTCCACTTCTAAAGATGATTGGTCCTTATGGTTTCAAAGACCCAATATTGCTTCAAAAAACTATTCGTTTGTCTAAAGCCATCTTACAGGAGGTAAGATTTCTAGAGTATATACGAATTACTAATAGTAAAAGATAGGAATTAGAGCTCTCCTAGGGGTGTAAGTAGATTATATTTGATAGTGGTACACCGAGTAAGTATATCTTTTTCTTGTAGGGGGAGGGGGATTTTGAGGTGAAAAAGTTCTGTTTTTAAATGTTTCTTTCAGTACGCTCCCAATTACTGTCTGTTTGATCACATGAATAATATATATAAACTAAGTTTTTTTTCTCTCTCAGTACTTTCTTTGATATTTTTTTTGTTTTTAGATTATCATTGACTCAAAGGTAGATTCACGACTGTTAAATGTATGTGACTGCTTTCGCTGATTAAATATATTTCATCGCTTACGGCTACATGGTATCTATCGTCGTAATATTTTAAGTTCGCTTTTTTTTTTAACACTTAAATTTTTTTTAAGATCAAATTACAGAGCCAATGAAATCGGCTAAGATTAAGATAAATAAGTTTCATCGTAAGTCTAAAAATATTCTCTCTATGCAGATCCTTTTCCCTTGCTATCATAATTTTAAAATGTTGAGAAGTTAATTATTTTGATTTTTATTTGACGTATATTATTCAGTTATGTTCTTAAGGCCTACTTTAAATCGCTGTTTTTTTATCATTTGTTGATGTATTTTTGCAGCTTCAGCTATGCATTTTATTTATTCATAGATTTTGAGGGAAAATAAATAAATAATGCTGCTGTTGTTTTCTAAGAAGCGACAAAGATTTTTTTTTTCGTGAAAAGTTGGGTTACAAAAAACGTAACCGTTAACTCTCCTTACAATAATAACAAAAATAAACATAACCACTTACATTCAAAATAAATCCCAACGCAAATTAGCGTGTTAGGGACGACCCAAAAAACACAAATCAACTATTAATAATTTTCCCGGGAAAAAATCTTTACTCTCCCCCCCCCCCCTCCCTATCACATCTACTGAAAATTTAATTAATACGTCTAAAATAATATATCTACAGAAAATTCAACATTCATACTCATTACCTTTCCATCTTGCGAAGAACAGGATGTTGTGTGGAATAAGGGCTTTTTCCGAGGATAGTTATTAACTCGAAGATTAACAATGAAGGCAGTGTAATTTTAACCACTATATTCGGAAAAAGTTCTCATTTCACATAGATTCTTGTTACGCGATGCTATGCGATTTTAGTCTCTGGTTTCAAAAAAGTGCTCCTTCTGCATAACTTCTTTTGTATGCTATATTGCAGCACTGAAAAAATAGTTGAATGATTAAGACGTAAAGAAAGAAGAAAAAATAATGTCTCGCTCAGGTGTGGGTGCTCTTGCATAAATATCAAACAACGCATCCCCTCTGTTTTGTCTTGCAGGCAGCATGCCCAATTGGTAATTTAAGAACGAATAAATATAACGAAAATTTTACAACAAAGTAATTTTTCTGGAAACATCTCTTGAATATTTTTCTCCATATTATATGTCAGAAAGCCAACTGAATTCAAAGCAACGACAAAAAATAATAACATTTGTTAAACAGTTTTTTTTGCATTTAGGAGCTACCTTCCGGGAGGAAGCACGTGGAGCCGCCTAGCGATACAAACTCAATCTATTACGATGTCCTGGAAATCATTGAAGAGTATATCCTACCCTCTTTAGCTATGTTAGAAAGTCCGTGTGCCTTTTCCGAAGAAATTTGGGGGCTAATGAAGCTTCTACCTTACAATATAAGGTATTATACATCTTTTTTCAATTTATTTTTCTCCACGTCGTCCCTTATTTATTATTGCCATTATAATAATATATATGGTGATTTCGTTGCAAAAGTCATAACTGACTTTTTCACACCTATGAAATAATTTCGAGAATAACTGTCTTCGCCAAATCCCTAGAATCAGTTGGAGATACCGTGTCAGCAACGACGAGATCCGTACCGGTACAGGCCAGCCAGATATCGCAACCGTTGTACGACAACGTAGATGGCAATACCTTGGACACATCCTCCGCATGTCAGACCACAGACTTCCAAAAATGCTTCTCCACTGGCGACCGGAAGGCACCCGTCACCGAGGAAGACCAAATAACAGGCTCCGTAGGACGTATGAACGTGACAGAAGAACCTTCCAGACGAGTCTCATCCCAGAGTGGGCACACATAAACGCAGCGGCTCACATGAGGGAAGATTGGAGGCTACTCACCGACGCCTTGTGTGCCTCTGGTGGCACTGGAGGAACTATGGTTTAAGGATGAGATAATTGCCAAAAACTGTTCGCTAAGTTTCTCTCAGGGGTGGGTCAATAGAGCAGTGTGTGTTCAATCCCACTCTAAACCTTTTAATTCACATTGTCCTCCTGATCCTCTTTCTAAAGCGGCTTAGAAAAGGGTCTTCGGCAATTATCTGAAAGGTGTGGAAAATGTCAGATGCAACCTTTGGGCGTGACAATGATGATTTGTCTATTTAAAAAAAGGAAGAGAGAGGCCAATACAGACTAGCATTAAAGAACTTCATTCATAGATAAAACTGCCTTTTATTTAATCTTATGTTTAGTTTAAACCGTATCTTTTAGCTGTGCTTTTTCTAGTTGACTGCGAAACTCAGTAGATCAATCCATACAAATATGTAGATTTCATCCTTTGGGTTTGGTTAAGACTTATAAGACAAACTGTGGATTTGAATAATTTGATTCAAGAACAAAAACCGTGAAATTACCGTTTATATGTGTAGATAATACCAAAACGAGGAACAGAGTTATCTATTCGTTTGTATTGGGCTCTGAAGATGCAAATACACAGAAGGGAGTTATTGCTTGTTCGGTTTTGCAATATTAATAGTAGTAGAGCTGTTTATTTGAGACCATTGACAAAAAAAAAACAAAAAACAAATAGCAGAATACTAAAAGCTGAGCTTTTGAGGGTAGGCTACTACACCAGGACAGGGACAAAAGAGAGACTAGGATAAATACAACGAAATGAAATTTGAAAAAAACTAGTGGGTAAAGCCATATAGCGAGACAAACTTATACGCAACCAAAGGCATATATAATATTACATTTCACAACTTGGAGCAATAGATAGAGAATTGTTAACACCAAAAGCCTTTATAAGCCATGGCTAATGCAGAATAATAAACAAAATACACATACAAAAAAAAACAGAAAAAAAACGTCTAAACTAATAAATACATGAATTAAACAAAATGGTCCTTGTGTGCCATACCTTTAACCATAAAATTTCTCTACTTCTTCATCCCCAGGAAACTTCTAACACTTGATATAAATGCCACCCATTCCTGCCTAACTTACTACCCCGGAAAAAATCCCTCCTTTGGTCCATTTAACTCCTCGCAGGAACCCCAAAAATAGATCGGATTGAATTTTATTGTATTTTTTAAGTAAATTCTCATGAATTTTTTTTTTGTTATTTTTTTTAAAAGTAAAATTATGCTACTTGCCCGGAAAAAAAGGTATTTCGTTTTAAAAACGAAATCTATTTATGTTTATAAGAAACATTTTAAGCAAAGGCACTACTAGAGGGTTTTCAGTATCTTATTTCAGTACCTTGTTTTTATGGATCTTATTAAGTGGATTTTGGTTTATCCATCAAAGAATCTGCGCCTTAAAAATATTTAAATTCTAGACATAAAATGTTGGAAGAGACACTGATGATAGACTGTAAATAAATTTAGCACTGCCTGACCCTTCAGTAAGTTTTAAAGAACTGCAATATCTATAACCACACAGACAGAAGAGAGTTTTCCATACATTATTTGCTAATTTATATTTCTAAAACTTTAGTGTATTTCTTAAATGTTAAAAATATTGCAATTCCTGTCATAAGATCTCGGAAGTGACACTGATGATAGACTGTAAATAAATTTGGTAATGCCTGAGGCTTCTATGGTAGGAAGATTTTTAAACGAACATTGCAGAACATTTTTAATGTCATGAAAAAATTTGCTAACTAATAATTGAAATACTTAAAGAAAGTTGACTGTTTTAAAATTTGATCAGAAAGTTGACTATGTCGAAATTCCGTATCCGAAGAAGAATTGGTTGGTTTTCTTCTTTTAATTTTTTATGTATAAAATGCATATCTGAAAAAAATTTCCCAATAGTTGGGGAATTTTTTTTGCTTTTCTAGCAGCTAAAGATAGTTTTTTTTTCATCAACTAGCTCAAAATATCGTTTTTGACAAATAAAAAAAAAGAAACATATAAACAAAGACAAGAAAACTGTGTCGAGGGTCTTTCGTCATTGTTTTCTGGCTTAGTTTTTTGTTCTTATCTTTTCCTTGGTTTTTTGTTTCGGTCTTTCTTTGATGACTTAAACTCATTTGGGCTGTAAATCCAAATCTAAGACTTAGAGTTTCACACAGCTATAATAGTTTTTATTGACCCAATGTTTTAAGTTCAAAAGTCAACTTATTTAAGTTGATTTAGGTTGAAGTAAACTTGTTCTTTTTAAATAATCTAGTTTGATTAGAGTAATTTTGGAGCTTTTTTCCTTCTATAATTCAATTGAAACTTATCAATCCAGGTTGTAACAAATCGCAATTTCTACCTGTTGAGTTTCCTTTCATAATTGCAAACAACATAAAAAACGAACACCGCTTTCCTGAAAACTTTGTTCTGATGTAACATACGAATTAACTTACGTAAAGAACTTCTATATTCGTATGTTTTTATTATATATATATATGAGGGAGTTCGCCCCCTAGTCAATACCCCACTCTTTACGCTAAAGCTCGAATTTTGTTCGAATCACAATCCCCTGAATCACAAAGGCCGGTTAATTAGAATAGATAGCTCTTTTGAAAGTACTAAAAAAAAAAAACTTTAGCGTAAAGAGCGAGGTATTGACTAGGGGCAAACCCCCTCATATACGTAAAAATTTTTGTTCATTTTAAGTTTTAATGTTGCTCCTTACTTTCAGTTGAAAAAAACTTCTTTAATTTGTTCTTTAATTTCTGATCATTTTTTAGATAATGCTGGGAAATCCGGTGCCCCCTTCATATAAATATCCCTTCCCCCAAGGAAACATCCTCCATGGAAAGATCCTTCCCCGTAACCCCCTACTCCGAAAAAAGAAAAAAGAACAAAGAAAATTTCCTATACATGGAAAAAGGAACAAAATAATAAAGATTGATCTGGTTTTGAATGCCCAGATGAGTGAGTTCTTAAAGCAAGATTTTTTGTGAGCTGCCTGACAAAGAAATTGGAACTCAGCTCATACCTGGCTCGAACTACTGCTTTAAGAGAATTTGGATCGGCTTCAGTTTGAGCTGTATTCACAAGACTAGGATTGGATACATAGTGGCTTTGAGGCGGCCTAAACCTTTTTATATTTTCAATTTAGCCTGTTTTGTATTGTCTTTTTCAGGTTCGGTCGATATTCCGCTTGGAAGAATAATATTTCACACCCCTTTTTAATCCACCGAAAGGCAGAGCAATTCAAAAAAAGTGAAACGTTACGCCAAAATTATCAACAAAGACAATGTCAAATATATGGGAAGAGTTCTTGGAAAATTAAGTCATAGCTCACCTGGACTTCTTTTTGATTATGTAAGTTATCCTTATCATCTGTTTTAAGATGTATCCTTATAATCTGTTTTAAGTTATCCTTATCATCTGTTATAAAATTTTTATTTTGCATTAAGAATGGATCTCCGCTAATCTCGACGAGGCAAGTACAATGATGCATCGGAATTCTTAGATCCGCTATACTTACTGAGATGTGACCTATTATCTGCAGGAATAAAAACAGATATCGCCAGTTATCTAGGGTCAAAACCTAGTAAAGACGTACTACAACACTTAGTTCTATGTACAGCAGAAGATGTTATAGTAAAGACGAGGTGAAAATGGACTTTGGGAAGCTATGACGGAATTTGTATTTTTTCTTTTACGTTTTCCTTTCCAAAAAGGAATATCAAATTTAAAGAGTATGGAGAACCGTTGTACCCAGCCAAATTGGAAAAAAAAATTATTAATTTTTTTTTCATACCAAAAAAAATATCGTTATTTCGTTTTTTTTCTTGAAAACCTGAAAAATGTAGGTACTAGGATTTGACAGAGATTAAATAAAAAAAACAAGTTTTTTAAACTGAAAGTAAGGAGCGACATTAAAACTTAAAACGAACAGAAATTATTCCGTATATGAAAGGGGCTGTCCCCTCCTCAACGCCTCGCTCTTTACGCTAAAGTTTGACTCTGTCTCACAACTTTATTTTTTAAAACAATAAAAAACTTTAGCGTAAAGAGCGAGGCGTTGAGGAGGGGACAGCCCCTTTCATATACGGAATAATTTCTGTTCGTTTTAAGTTTTAATGTCGCTCCTTACTTTCAGTTTAAAAAACTTGTTTTTTTTATTTAATTTCTGATCGTTTTTTAGTTAATGCAGGGGATGTTCCCCCCTCTTTAAAAAATCGAGTAAATTTTCTCAGGCTCGTAGCCTTTGATGAGTAATACTAAACTTAATAAAATTTATATATTTAGAATCAGCATTATAAACACATTCTTTTGATACATTTATTGACATCAAAATTCCGTTTTTTAAAAGTTTCGATTACTATTGAGCCGTATCGCTTGTTTTTTTATTGTTTTTTTTATTACGTATATGTTATTACGTATATGAGGGGGTTCTCCCCTTAGTCAATACCACGCTCTTTGCGTTAAAAGTTAAAAAAAATTTTGATTCACAAACCCCTGAATCACAAAGCCGTTTAATTAGAATAGATAGCTCTTTTGAAAGCACTAAAAAAAAACTGTAGCGTAAAGAGCGAGGTATTGACTTGGGGGGAGAACCCCTCACATACGTTATAATTTCTGTTCGTTTTAAGTTCTAATATTCCTTCTTACATTTCAGTTGAAAAAACTTGTTTTTTTTTATTTAATTTCTGATCGTTTTTTAAATAATGCTTGGAAATCCGGCGCCCCCTTCATAGAAATTTCCCTTACCCAAAGAAACATCCTCCACGGAAATATTCTCAAGATTAACCCCCTCGTCTAGCCCCCCCCCCCCTCCAGAAAAAATCCTTCCTGAAAATGGTTGTATACTTCCTAATAACCAATAAATAATGCTGGCAAGTCCGGCGCCCCCTTCATGGCAATTTCCCTTCCCCCATGAAAACTTCCTTCATGAACAGATCCTCCAACATAACCACCGACCCACCCTTCCCTCCCACTACCAGAAAAAAAACCTCCTGAAAACTTCTGTATACTTCCCAATAACCAATACTATATGTTAACATTGGGTAAAGTTCATAACTTTTAGCCCTCCCTCTGGGAACTTCGGGGGATTAAGTCATCCTAAAAGACATATTTATCATATTTTAGACCATGCTGAACAAAATGGCTATCTCAAAATTTTGATCGGGTGACTTTGGGAAAAAAATAAGCGTGGGAGGGGGCCTAGTTGCCCTCCATTTTTTTTGGTCACTTAAAAAGGGCACTAGAACTTTTAATTTCCGTTCCAATGAGCCCTCCCACGATATTCTAGGACCACTGGGTCGATACGATCACCCCTGGGAAAAAAAAAACAAAAACAAAAACAAACAAACAAACAAATAAACACGCATCCGTGATCTTTCTTCTGGCAAAAAATGTAAAATTCCACATTTTTGTAGATAGGAGCTTGAAACCTCTACAGTAGGGTTCTCTGATACGCTGAATATGATGGTGTGATTTTCATTAAGGTTCTATAACTTTTAGGGGGTCTTTCCCCCTTTTTTTGAAAATCAGCCAAATTTTCTCAGGCGCGTAACTTTTGATGGGTAGCACTAAACTTGATGAAAGTTATATATTTGAAATCAACATTGAAATCTGATTCTTTTGATATATCTATTGGTATCAAAAACCCGTTTTCTAGAGTTTCGGTTACCATTGAGCCGGGTCGCTCCTTACTTACAGTTCGTTACCACGAACTGTTTGAAACAGCTGGATAGCTTTTTGAGCGGTTATGGATCATAGTCAAAAGTAAAGAGTATGGAAAACTGTTTTTTGTATCCAACAAAATTGAAAAAAATAAGAGCCTTAGTTTTAACTAGTTAAATTTTTGATTTCAATTAATAATCGAAGTTTTTTTTCCAATCTAAAGTTTTCTAAAAGTGGATTCACCTACTTTTTTTGATTATAAAATAGCTATGACTAGGCTAATTTGCAAAATGTTGTCGAGTTTAACCTAGATGCATAGAAATACATTGAATATGCCTTTAGGCAAAACTGTTTCTTCATTTTCGGTCTACTGTTAAGCAAAAGCAGAAATAGAAAAAAAGAAATTTTTTAAGCAATGTGCAAAAAAAATTTACGACAAGCACCGTATTTCATCTGCTTCTCTGACGCATGTTGGATGGACTTTAAAGTTCCAATGCGCATATACATTGGTGGTATCCTTCTAATGATCCTAACGTATGACTTATGGTTATCTATTTTTTCTCTATTTGTGACATCCGTCAGCATTTTTTAAACAATTACTTATTTTTCGTGTGCCATTTTCACGCATGTCGCTGACGCAGTTGATGCATGTCACCGATACAGTTTGAACATCCTTTCGTGTGAAAACTCTTTTTTTTTATCTTAATTTCTGTCAGTTTTTATTTCTTTTTGTTTTCCTTTTCTTCCTTTTTTGATTTCTTTTCTTATTTCTTTTTGATTTCTTCCATTATTTTTGATGGTATGACATCTTGACCCTTTTGGGTTTTTATTGTTGCTTCCTGCACAAATTGGTGAAAAATGGCACTTGACGAGGCACCCCTTTTGAAGGTTATATTGCAGATCTAACCATACATAAGTGAATGGACCTTGAAGGAATCAACTGGTTCAAAGTAGGCTATGAAGTTACTATTGGTAATAATACTTGTTCCTAATGGAACCTACTTTTAGGGACGAAGTATGCCACGTTGTGGCTGCACTTCCTCCAAAATTTCATGTGAGAGGGAGGGGGGTTATTCCATCAGTTATGCCAGAACTCTTCCTCGAATGTATTTTGACCCTGTTTCGCCCAAAATCGTTGTTCTACGACACCAAAGGGCCGATAATTGTGACTTGCTCTGGTAGTATCTCTTTTGTTAATTAAAATGTTACTAAAAAAGGAAATTTCTTATGAATATGGTCTCTATTAATATGCTACGACCATTAGTCCGACAAGCTCACTTTTTGGGTGAAAATAACAAAATAGTATCTCTCATCGCATCGGTTTTGTCAAGAAAATTTGAATTTGGCATTTATGTTATTTGAGGGCTGAAAGTTCTGTTTTCAGGCTCCCAGCCATATTTTACCAAGTGACGTAATTTGCGCTAAGATCATATCCCTATTTGGGCGTTGTGTAAATTTGTATGCTAACATTTAAGCGCTCTGTCAGGCCCATTCATACCGAGACTCTACTAATACCAAAAAGACTACTTTACCAGACTTAACCATTCGTAATGGATAGTTGAAATACTGAAACTAACTATTACCGTAACAACCCTAAGTATTTGTCGTTATCTCAGATCTCATGTACCCCTTGTTTCTCTTGCATCATAAATGTTCTTGGGCCCTGAGGAGCTCCAGTAGCACCTCAATATTTACCTTCTTTTTTATTCCCCTTTTCAATTTATTGTTTTTTGTTTGTAGTTTTTTCTCTCTGTAGTGGTACAAGGTTTGGGTATTAGCCAATCAAAAAATTATAAAATAAATGAATTATTATTGGCTCGGCCTTTGCTAAGTTCCGATCGATTTAACTTCAGTTTTGGGTCGATCCAGTTCTGGATGCTAACTAAACATGTATTGTGAATGGATTTGGTTTATCTGACTATTGAAATTAGTGCTAACTAAATCGCGGTATTAGAAAAATCTCATTGTGAATAGGCCTTGTGCTATTAATTTTTGATAGGTAACTTCTAACTTAATAGACTTCACGCATATAGTCAGCATAAGGATTAAATTCATTTGATGCATATTTTGTTTACAAACTTAGTTCATTATTATGAACTGTTTTAAAAATTGTCTTAAATGAAGCAGGTATAAAACGAGAAGGGAGTTTGGGCCGGAGCTTAACTCAACTTCTCGTTATTTTAAAATTTTCGATAATTTTCAGACAGTTTGTACACTTTATTTCTCTCGTTGGATTACACCCCCCTCCTCCCCCTTTCAAAAAAATTTCTGTACGAGTCTGCATTAAATATTTGCTATTTTGTCTACTCTTGACTAACATTTTAAATTATGGAAGGGGGGGGGGTTCTATCTAATAATATTACGGGTGTAACATTGTGCTACAACATTTATTTTATTAAGTCTCACGTAAAATTCTTTGTTTTTAGATGGAAATCACTTCTGTGAGTAAAAGAATATACCATATTGTTAGTATTATATTTTTTTTCTTAAGTTTTAAGCTTATTCTATACTAATTTCTAGGATTATTTGATCATTAGGAAAGTGAATCTTGATCTGATAAGCCTGAGAGCTACTGCACAGCACTTACGCTGTTAGCAAGTAAGGATTGTACACAAAAAATTATTTATGATTTTCCTTGTATTTTTGTTGACAGGCTTCTTACTATAAGAAAAATCAGTTCCTGGTAGAATATTTTCTGTAATGAAACTATCATTGCGTATTTAGGATTTATTTCTGGACGTCTGTTCATGGGAACCAGCTCAGTAAAGTAGACTCAGTAAAGTGAGGTTTTTGCTTAAATCTTTAGGG
The DNA here is from genome assembly GCA_027921565.1 of Artemia sinica. Taxonomy (NCBI): domain Eukaryota; kingdom Metazoa; phylum Arthropoda; class Branchiopoda; order Anostraca; family Artemiidae; genus Artemia; species Artemia sinica. Next base: position 49,095,798 of record CM051270.1, read on the forward strand.
AAACTATGTCGAGGATGGGAAGTCTATAGGACGGTGGCTCAAAGCTGTGACGGCTATGGTAGCTCAAATATTTGCCAAATATAAATCAATTGAAATTGAGCCAATGCTGCATTTTGTGAAAAATCAACTGAAAGCCAAAAAAAGGTGCGTATGAATATAATTGTTCAAGGTCGAGTCCAAAAGAAGTGAAGACAAAATCAGAAACAAGATTTATTGCTGGTTTTGGGTTTAATCTTCTTGCAGAATAGGGGCGCTAATTTGGGTTGAAAGGAGGGGAAAATTGTACCCTTGCATCATTGCCCCATCTGGATTTTGAAAAATTCTTTTGTTTGGTATATTCGTTTAAAATACCTTTTATGGGCTTTTTCATAAAAAAATGAAAAAAAAAAAAAACTGCAAAAATAGTCCTCCTTAGTTTGTCAAAACTAAGTCCCGCTCCCCCCCTCTCCTCCTATATTTTCATTGATTGGTACCCCTGTGATGAAAAAAAATAGTGTTAGCTTATAGACTTGAGTGTACAGGATATTCTTGTGTGGACGGAGTCAAATTAATCTCTATCAGCTGCCAAATTCCTTTGGTATCGGAAGATGCAAAATCAAGTCTCGTAAATCTTCGTTTATTTAGTCACCTGTATCCTTGTATGTATTTAATAAGTCAATAATTTCTAATCGAAAGTCGATGATTTCCTGGCCAAATTCAAAATCTCTAAGATGGAAACTTAGAATTTGAGAAGAAAATTTCAAGTTGAGAGGCGTCAGAAATCAATAGTAATAAAAAAAATTCATCGTATTTATATCCAAATTGGTCGCTTTTTAGTACTGGGTAAATATTTAGTTGCTCTATTGCCAACATAACCGTCTCAATACTTGAGCTATTCAGGTATTTTTGATTATCTGGTCATTTTTTATTTATTATGCATGATTGTTTTAGTGACAAAGGGAAAATGTCGAGCAAATATGCACTGAAACCCAGTGCAGCGCGTCACAAAAGCATAATTGAGCAAATTTTACTATAAACATAAAATTTACCAGCCCCCGTACATCATATCTATATACAAAGAAACCTTCTCAACTTCTGAATTGCCGTAAAAGTTCTATCATTTACTATAGTATCCACCCATCCTTCCCACGGCATGCTGAGTAGATATATAAACATCCTGCTATTTCTTGGAATTGAGCCCATGGTCTCGAGCGAACTTGGAAGGAGCCCGAGTTTCACTAACCCCTGAGCTCTGACAGTTCGCAATTTTATATAACGAACAAGGGCTATCACTTCTTCAAATTTTTCCTAAGATCTTGGCATTTCAGTGTTGAGAGCTTAGGATCTTGGGAATTACTTTTCTAATCACTCACTGTCTTGGGATTTTTATATTGTACATTTTTCAAGTATAAGTCTCACATTCCTGTTGCTACCAAGAAGAATCTTCAAAAACATACCGAATTATTGTAATATTGTAAGTACCCTTACATAATGTGTCTAAAACCAGTTCTGTTATATGTCCCAGTTCTATATGTCCAACTCTTGCCAGTTGCACAGTTTACCAACTCTCCATTTCTCACCTTCTTTGAACTGCTTATAAGATTTATTTGCGATGGCTTATAAAACAATGTATCAACAATTTCACTATATGTAACTGCCAGTCTGTGAATTGATTTTATTATGTATTAATCGTTTATTGGGAATAAAGTTAATACTCTTGACTAAAATGGAAATTCTACCAAAGAAAAAAGAAAAAATTAGAGGCATAATCGAATTTTTAATATTCCTTGGCTAATTAATCTGGAATTTAAAGATTTCACCTATTCAGGATGAATACATCAAAGACAAAAATTTAAACAAAAAAAAAATTAAAAACTAAAATTTTAAACGTAAAGATAAATTCAAAAGGCCTCATCAGCCGAAAAAAAGGTTTTTTTTGGGGGCGAGGGATTAAGTGTATATTATTATTATTATTTAATATTTTTGAATTTTTGCGAATGAATTTTGGGTTCTTATTAATTCTCCGACATGGTCCAGCAAAAAGCACATTTTTTAATGTAGCTTTGCAATTCATAATAATATATGAACATATATTTAACAGTATAAAATTTATTATTGTGCATTGGGTTCAATAATACTTGCCGGGGTTGGAATACTGGGTTGTAACGTATATTTGTATGTAGTTTTTCTTCTGTAGCTAAAAAGGTTTCTATGTATGGTATTTATGTCAATTTGTTATTTTGACTATTTCGTATCAGAAGAAGAGTTTAGAGCAGAGGAAGATATGGTAGACTTTTTTGAGGAGAGTTATTGAGTAAGATTCAATCAATAGCAGTGACAGAAATCTAATCGTAGTTTCTAATCTAATCCACGTAGAAATCTAATCCACGCAATGTAGTTACGTTGACCCTTATACCATTGCGCAATTGTTACTTACTGTAGTAAGGCATATGACCTGAGAATGACACGATCAAGTCCTGAGTATGCACAAGGATCAAATCTGTTGTTTGGTCCTACTCTGTAGCCCACAAGAGTGAAAAAGAATTAGATAAATAGATTTGGCTGAAATAAGATTATAAAGGAGAACCCAAAATTGTTGATTTAAGTCAATAGATAAAATGATTAGATAAAGCTGTATCTGAAAGCTCTAGGAACAGCGGTATAAAAATGTCTGTCAATCAGGAAGCCTTTTTTGCTCTATATTTAGCATCTGCTCTTAAGAGTGGCGTTCACGCGTATGTCTAGCTGAACTGCTATGCTTAAGCAAGTGGATGGCCACTATGCTATGCCTAAGCAAGGCATGTAAGTTTTCTTGTACTTGAATCTGAATGCTGCTTAAGATAGTCAGGGACTGGCAACCATAGATATAAAAATAGTCAAGAAACTAGTCTTTATTCTGCTGTATTGGCGTCAAGTGACTTTGTTTTCCGCTGAGCTGTTCTTTTTATTTAAAATCTTTGATAATTTCTAGGAGCGGGCTAAGGCTGAAGATTCAAACAGATTGGACTTGAGAAAGGGTATTTGTCGCTGTTTCAGATAAATCTATAAACAAGAAATATTCGATTTAATCTGCTTTATTAAGGTCAATTTTGCACATGGTCAATTACTTGATAGTTACTTATTTTTGGCTCGTCACGCCAATCTAACTTTCTTAACAATTTCTTTAGTAATAATTGATGTACATTAAATAGCTTAAGCATTCTATTTTTAGCGTTTCTCTTCTTGTGCTAAAACAGATCGTTCAGAAGATGTCTGGTGTTGAGCAAGGAGATGAGATTAGCACGGTTCAATTAGAAGCTATGGCTGGCGATGAGCTCCTGCGATCTGAGGTAATGTTTGGTTATATCGTAAGTCCGTAGTTTAGTAGACTAGGGACCGTAGTTTAGCACCTCCAGTAATAATCTAGTGAAATAATGATAACAATAATTTTATTGTAAGTACAATGTAAAATAGTAAATTCGAGAATGACGGGGGGGGGAGGTGAAAAAAAGAACGAGGAAGCAAAACATACATGGAAGATGGATAGAAAACTTGAAAGTAAAATATCTGCGGACACTTTCAGCTACTCTACTGTGAGGCAGCCTTTAAAGGCTTCTGTAAAGATGATCCATAAAATTATGTGCATTTTATCTCTAGAAAACAATTTTCTGTTTTGTTTTGGGTAGATTAGAAATCATACATTCATTTCCTAGAGTTGAAAGCCAGGACTGAGTATCACCGGAGATCTTTTTTAAGGTACGTGAATTAATCATTAACAGTGTCTCCTCCAGATTTCATCTCGTTGAGCACGTCATTTGACTCTTCTGAAAGGAAATTCGACACATATGAAAAAGGTTTTGAGGCATGTGCAAAGCACTTTGGTTGGGAGGGGGAGGAGGTGAGAAAATACCTCAAAACAGAAAAATAATACGTGAAACATATATACGAATAAGAAAATTTAATAAATTATTTAAATTTTTGGAGGTAAAGAAGTTGCCTCTTACGTTGGAAAAAAAATTCGAAAGTAAGGGAATCAGTTCAAGCGAATTAGCATGGGAAGCCAATGTCTCATAGTTTGATCTACTGGACTATTGATTTTGATCCACTTCAATATAAAATCGCCAAAAGGTGACCAATAAGAATTTTGAGTCCCGATTCAGAGACAGTCATAACTTGCTTTGAATTTTAGTGATTAAACCTTCAAGTTGTCAACGATTCTAAATTGTAAGTAAAGTTTTGAAACGCATTTGCTTACGCCCAAAATGACGGATTTGACCCACAAACCTTTGTTTTTCAGAAATAAAGGAAAACTGAGAAGGCTTCCTTGAGTGAAACTATATCAACTGATATTTTACTTTTAGGCCGCTGGATTTTTCAATCAGCAAAGAAATCCAAAGAAACTGCACAAAGACTTAAAGACACCCTTGTTGAGTCCAAGTTGATTGTTCCTCTTTGTTCTTTGATAGCACAGCAATTAAAAATTACAGTCTATCGTGAAACACTGCATGCTGAAGCTAAGCTTGTACAAGCTCTTTATGATCAGGTAAGACTTATTTTTGTCTTAGTGAATCTGTTAGTTTTCTTAAGAGGGATGGACACGAATCCTATAAGGCTGTGGGACAAATGTCCCCCTGAAATGTCCGATTCTTTCGATTTTGTCTATTATTTTCTAGAATTGTCATATTATTAACCATCGTTCGTTGTTCTCTCCAAGATATTGATCCCCTGAAAATTTCTTATATATGCTCTGCATGAGAGTCAGTGCTTTTTCATGTAGAAATCCCCCCCCCCTTTCTGCTCTAGGACTGAAAAGGAATCGAAAATTTCCACTGTCATTTAAAAAATGAAACGTTTAGACTAAAATTACGGATGGGTCAGCCCTGATTAACCCGTCTTATTTTATAATACGTTTTAATGGCGACTGGAAGATGGTATTTATAGTGGGTGCACTGGCATGGCTGACTGGCATCAGACCTGTCTCAGAGGCTGGCCTGGAAATTTAGTAAGTATGCTTCCCACTTCTGAATACCAGTCTCTAAATATTTTGTGAAACCATTAAATAAAAGTAGATGTTAGGGTTTCATACATGCACGTATTAAGAGAATCCCCCCCCTAAAATGGTTTTACATAACCCCATCTCCCAGGAAAATTGGGACTAGTGTGCACATTCTTAATATATCTAAATATCTCCCTCTTAAGATTATCTGTACCCCTCCCCTCCCTCCTAGAGACTCGTGATGTATCCGCTTATGAAGAATCAGAGCTTGATAATGTGGTGTATTGTTGGCAATAGTGGAAATTTGTCATCAGTGGGATAAAACTCGGATGGATTTGGATTAGACAGACGTCCTAACCAGCTGCCTCACAATACCATATACAAATTCAGAAAGCTTGCTCTGTATTCAGAAGATCATCGGTTCGAATCCTGCTCCTGTAGCAACATATAGCTATGATCGTTATTATAATTAAAAGCTTATTCATGTATATATTTTGTGCTCTGGATCCGGAGATGTTTGATGAAAGTATAACGCTGCGTCTGGTTAAAAATATCCTTTGCCACTCTTAAAAAAGAGTAAAAAAACAAATCCTGGTTTTTTCCCCAGCTTTTGCGGGCTTTTAAATTGCTTCCCGGCTTTTGATGAATTTTTCTGTGAAAATATAAGATTGCCAAGTTTCAATCTATAACAACGATACTGTTCTTAAAAATTCATAGCACGAGAATAAAGCTGCACTGTAGGAAGAAGAAAAGGAACAAAAATATTACAGAATACAGGATCAAACGCAGGAACAGAATACAGGAACGAAGGAGCAAATGAATACAGCAACAAAGACAGACACAAACATAAGACACTAGAGCAAGCAGCCACCAGCACGGGATAACCATAAGAACAAGCACTGTAATGATCACAAGAAGAGAAAAAAAAAAAAAAAACTTCAAAAACACAGGAACTAATATTGCAACGAATAACTTAGGAAAGGGCTCATTCGATTGAAAACTGAAAGTTCTAGTGCCCTTTTTAGCTCCCTAAAATATTATTTATGCTGTTTCTCTCTTTACTGTGTTACATATATATGCCAGTCAAGTCTTAAATGAAAATTAAATAAAAAAAACAAGTTTTTTAAACTGAAAGTAAGGAGCGACATTAAAACTTAAAAAAAACGAACAGAAATTATTCCGTATATGAAAGGGGCTGTCCCCTCCTCAACGCTTCGATCTTTACGCTAAAGTTTTTTTATTGTTTTAAAAAATAAAGTTGTGAGACAGAGTCAAACTTTAGCGTAAAGAGCGAGGCGTTGAGGAGGGGACAGCCCCTTTCATATACGGAATAATTTCTGTTCGTTTTAAGTTTTAATGTCGCTCCTCACTTTCAGTTTAAAAAACTTGTTTTTTTTATTTAATTTTTGAACGTTTTTGAATAAATGCAGGTTTTGATCTTGGCTCACCGTACATGAATAATTAAAACAAAATTTTTCATATTAATTGACTTTTATTTAGTTATGGCTTTCTCGAAACTTGTTTAATTTTAATTACGAACGTTTTTATTAGTAATAAATATACGTAACTTACGAATTAACTTAGTAACGAACTTCTATATTCATATATTTTAATACGTTTATTAGGGGGTTCGCCCCCTAGTCAATACCTTGCTCTTTAAGCGAAAGTTCGAATTTTGTTCCAATTCTTTAAAAATGACCGCTTAATCACAAAGGCCGTTAATTAGAATAAATAGCTCTTATGAAAGTACTAAAAAATCTTTGGCTTAAAGAGCGAGGCATTGACTACGGGGTGAACCCAATTATATATGTAATATTTTCTGTTTCGTTTAAAGTTTTGTTGTGTTGCTGCTGTTGCAGTTGAAATACTTGTTTTTTTATATTAAATTTCTGATCTTTTTTTTAAATAACGCTGGGAAGTCCGGCGTCCCCTTCATAGCAATGTCCCTTCTCCCATGAAAACTTCCTTCATGAAAGATCCTCCCACATATCCTAGGACAACTGGGTCGATACGATCACACCCTGGGAAAAAAAAACAACAAACAAACAAACAAATAAACACGCACCCGTGATCTTTCTTCTGGCAAAAAAATGCAAAATTCCACATTTTTGTAGATGGGAGCTTGAAACCTCTACAGTAGGGTTCTCTGATACGCGGAATATGATGGTGTGATTTTCATTAAGGTTCTATAACTTTTAGGGGGTCTTTCCCCCTTTTTTTCGAAAATCAGCCGAATTTTCTCAGGCGCGTAACTTTTGATGGGTAGGATTAAACTTAATGAAACTTATATATTTGAAATCAGCAATAAAATCTGATTCTTTTGATGTATCTATTTGTATCAAAATACCGTTTTTTTAGAGTTTCGGTTACCATTGAGCCGGGTCGCTCCTTACTTACAGTTCGTTACCACGAACTGTTTGATAACAGAAAACCTGATAAAAAAAAATTGTATGCTATTAGTGTCTAAATACACCTGCATAATGCTTTGAATCAAAGAAGTAACAGTAATCAAACAGTATCTACTGAAGGCGGTATAGATGAAAAATAACCACTGAGCTTTTCGTGCCCCCTTGGGCGAGGTATTTTGAGATAGGGCTTGCCTGTACCTTTTTTCCTTGATTCTACGCAGGTGCGATCGTGAGAACCGACAACGGCAGTAAAAACAGGAACGAATTCAAGATCAGACACAGGAAAAAAACAAGGAGCGCAAGAACAAAGCAACACAGGAGGGAAGAGCACAGGAACAAAAACAGGAAAAGATACAGGAGCAAGTTCAGTAATTCCTAGTCAAGAGCGGCCCGCAGTCCACAGTAAAGAAACCAACCCTTTCCCTCCCTTTGAACCAGTAGCCATGCCGAACCTGTAACCGGCTGTTGTTTCAGTACTAAGATAAATAAGAAAAATAGAACATTGCTGTGCTTTAGTGCTATTAGCATTACTCGCTTCATTTATGCCACTGTATATATAATTAGCAGTATGATCTTTCCCTATCTCACCCATTATAAAAACCCGGACCGAGGTGCGAGGGCTCCAGAGAACGTATAAACATATAAGCGACATTAGATCTATTCACGGGTAGACAAGTCATATTTCTCTGAACGCGAAACTTGGCTTCAACGTTGGAACACTAAATTTTGAAGAAACTAATTTTAAATTAATTTATTCTAATACATATATGAAAATCGGTAATTAGTAGTGCTCAAAAAGAAAAAAACATATTTCCCGTGAAAGAGAGTAAAGTTCTGCATGAAAAAGATTTTTTTCTTGAAAAGGGCATCTTAATCTCATATTCCCCAAGGAAGGGTCATGTTTACAAGATCACATCGAGAGACATGGCAAAACCATTGACTCTGTCCTGTAACCAGGATTGAAAGAAAAAGTTGAATAATTTCTATGTCGTTAAAGACCCTGTCAATATTTCTTGTGTCATCTTCTGCAAATCGATGAAAAAGATCTTTGGAAGAAGTTTCTGTTTATAAAATAAGCTATTCACATAAGGTAGAGAACCTTTGACATCTGCAGCTTTTATAGTTGACCTTGAAAAACCTCTCTAGGATGTTCCAGCGCCCCGCTAGTGCAGAAGAGAAATAAAGAAAGCCATGATAAAAGAAATCCATAATTGTTGCAACAATGAAAAAGAAAAAAAAAAATAGAATAAAATAAAGTTACCATTGACCTTGAAACACCTAAAAATTCATCACACATTCAACAATCACACACAAATGAGTGGCTGTTGTCACACATGAGTAACATGTCTTGTTTGTCCTACTAAACATCGTTTGATTGTTTCTTTGTTTTCTTTTTCTTTCTTCTAGGATGATCGTAATAAACAGGTCGTCACATAAAATGTCAAGGCTAGCTAAATTTGTGTCTAAATGCAATTTTTTTGGATCTGAAGATAAAGTGCTACTGACTATTTAAATATCTAGTTTTTGTATTTACGACATATTTGCCAGTCAATGTAATCTTGGAACATGCGGGTCTCATCTTCGTACCTGGTAGTAAAGACCTGTGTCTGGCATGCACAGTTTTTTAACAAGGTCATTTCTGGTAATGATCTAAAACACTTTAGAAAAGTATATTTAAAAAAATACATCATAATCGTTTTCGTTCGACTTACTATGGTAAAAGTCTCTTGGTAGAAAAAAGGCAGTTAAGAAGCGATGTTATATGTAGAAAGAAAGTACAATGCTCAATCGAATAAATAATGTAGATTTGGCCATATAAATTTGAGTATTCATTTTCCTTTTTTGTTCATTTTAACTGTTACCACAGAGTAATTTGATCTTAGTTTCCAGAAGAGAGTATCATCAACATTGTACTGAGGTAGCTATTATCTTACGAAGATATACTTACTTGGATCTGACTAAGGTGTGGCCAGTCTGGGATAAAAAATATCGATTTTCCGGATTAATTACTGACATCATCTTGTATATGAAGATGCAGTTTTTTTTTCAAAAATCTTATTTTATTTAATAATATTTTATTTAATCTTTTCTTAATTATAAGAAACTACTAGATATAGCAATTTCCTTTCAAAGAAAGCACAAGATATAGCAATTTCCTTTGTCAAAAATTGCATTTTATTTAATAACATTTTATTTAATCTTCTGTTAATTACAAGAGGCACTAGATATAGCAATTTCCTTTCAAATTGGTCTATAAACATATCTCTATGATATTTTAGCGTCCCACTAGTTGCGAAGAACAAAAAGAAGCAAGAATAAAAAAAGGAGACATCACTGTTTCCCATGTGAAAAAGTGGGTTTTCTTGTTTGTCAAGATGAAGGGGGAGGGGTAATTCTTCTAAAAATACGGTTTCTGGCTATGGTTTATTTCAATGGCACGGTTTTATTTCAATCCGACACCATTTTTGAAAGATTTCAGGCTGTTTTTCCAAATTCCTGTAAAAATATTTTCACCGCAAACTTTTATCATTAAGGTTAGTCGAAATGATGTCATTGCTGAATCAGAGACGAATTGTGATTTTTCCTGTCTTGACAGTTTTGTTTTTTTTAAGCGTTTTTTTGTTTTTTTACTTCTGGCTACCTTGTGATAGAGCTCGTTCTTTTCTTTCTTGGTCCTACGAGGGCAAGTATGATGAAAAGATTAGTCTAATTACTTGAAATTACGTCGACATTTTTTGAAATAGAAAGTTGAAGCAAGAAAATAGCGTAGGATTTTGTGCTCTTTTACCCTGAGGAAGGTTTACCAAAATAACGAATTATTCATATTAACAAGGGGAAAGGAATAAAAAAATCAGGAATTTATCATAAAAGATTGTTTAAATAAAAAGTTCATTTGAGTATTTTTAAATGCACTTTCAATTTCTTATTATTTATACATATGACAATTATTTGGTGCGAAGCTTGTCGCATGTCAGGCATAAAAAAGAAAAGCAATTGGTAGCGTGTAAAATTTTATCAGAGTTGAAGAAAACTTTTATTGCCTCCCCCCAACACAAAATTTCAAGTTGCCTATGATCCTCCAACACCCCCACCCCACCACCACAAGACGTGCCTGAGAGTGTCAATTCGATCCTCCAGCCCAGAGACAAAAATGTGCATACTCACCGAAACTATAACTTTGCAGATGCTCATTTACGAAGAGAAAAGATCTCCCCCTCCTTTAATGGAATTTTTTTATCCTTTTGCGCTGGTAAATTGTCTAATACCTGTTTTTTACCCTCCAAATGTAACCTAACTCAAAAAAGGAATATATTTTCGATTTTTTACTTTTAACTGATGGAAAGAGAAGCCTGACGTCATTCTTGATCTCGTGGTCCCTGTATTGGATGGAACTAGCATCTCTACAAGAAAATAAGACTATTAAAGACAGCATATCAAGAGTGCTTGAGCGATAGGGGAAAAAGGTTCTTGGGCTAGTCCAGTAAGATATATTTTAGAAAGTTGTGGATTAGCTAGACCGTGGAATAATAGGAAAGGATTAGGGCTCGAAAGGGAGGGGGGTGTATCCAGACAGGTAAGAATTATTTTATAGAACCAGGAAATCCAGAAATGGTATTGTCATGTAACAGCGTCCCGTCTCTCTGTATGCTAGGATTAAGGAAGCATGGGGGAGGACTTTATTTTAAAGCAATGCTTAATAAGAAGGAACTACAATGGATAATGTCAGCAAGAGAAAATTTTTACCATTTGGTGACAGCAGAATGTATCTTGGAAGGGTGAAGTCGAAGATAGGTCCTTGGTTTTGACCAATGTGCCGAGGTGGAGAGGATGACACTTCATTTTACGTTTTTTTGCAAGAATTAAATGGCCTGAGGGAGGAAATTTTCCGTGTGTTTAGACAAGGGAGGAATGGGTGGATAATATATTAAGTGATAGAAGTTTATGAAAATTAAGAAGTTGGGAAATTTTGCGGGTACAGGCATGATACATAATCTGTAATCTATTTATAATTTAGTTTGTATTTAAGGGTGTTTCTTTGTGTATAATAGTTATGTTGATGTATTTTTGTATTGACTGTGACCCATGAAGAATTTCTGTGTTAATAAATATCATATCATACTGGGAGTTTTATGCTCCCAGTATGATATGATATTTATTAACACAGAAATCCACCATCTGAACTAGCTGGTCACATTAGGTGGTATTAGATCTGTGTTGCATTGATATATACAAATAAACGGGTTTCCTCTAAACGACTTTCACCTACCAATTTGGTAATTCAAGATTATTATATGAGAATTGTTTGGGTCTCCTACCCAAAAAATTGTTAGTTTCACCTACCAATTTCATAATTCAAGATATTATAAGCGAATTTTTTGGGTCTTTTTAAACACGCTTACAATTGTTTATAATCTGTAAAGATCATCGATCATGTGAAGATCATTTTGGACTCTGGGCTTCTGCTTAAATGATTAGCATTAAAAAGTTTGTGATCTAAATAAATTGCTTACTATTTCTTGTTTCTTTTTACAGGCAACGTGGGAGAGTACTAGGGAAGCAAACAAGAGCTTTCGATCAATGTCTCAGTCTGAAAAAAGGATCTCTATCTATCGATAACTAAAGATATAATGACTCCCGTTAAAACAGCAAATTCAAGCCAGACTGCTATCAAAAGTCCTCGACGAATTTAGTCCACATTTTTAGCCACGTTTTGGACGTTGAGCTACTCTGACTTGTATGTTCCAACAGGAAGCTATTCAAGAGAAATAGAACGGGCGAAAAAAGCCGCTAATGATGTACTCCACTCTTCAGATATGACAGAGGCTAAAAGGAAAAAGGAGAGTGATCGGTTGAATTCTTTGGCAGATAGGCTAGCGGACGAGGAAGTCAAACAAAAGGAACACGTTGAAAGTGTTTATGGCAAGGCTGAATCACGTAAAACATAATTATTTTATTATTATTATTTTACTTGCCAAAAACTAAAATGTTCGTAAAACATAAGTGACAAGCTAAAAGCTTACGACTTCTGGAGCTACTGAGAGTAACACTGACAGTGACGCATAATATCGATGACATTGTATTATATATATACGGCACCTTTAAATAGTTGCATATATACTGCTCTATAGTATTTACTTAGCTAGTATTTATTAAGCGAAAAAAAGAATATTTAATGGGTAATAGAAAAGACATGAGCATCGTCAGGAAATTTCCCAGGAAAAGGGAGGGGGGGGCTACCTGGTGTTGTTTTGCCAGAATTCCTATTTAAACTATTTGTATTTTTCTTTCTTATACATTTTTTTTAATGTCTTTTTTTTTACCGTGGGAGTAGGCACTCCCTTGGCACTCCTCATTAGTAAAGATATCGGAAATGAAACTTGTACTAAATGATTCACGTAGAAAACATTTTTTTTTACTGTTTTTTTTTTTATCCTTTTTAAAGTCGAAAATGACCTTATTACCTTAGACCTTTGGAGTTCCCGTAACTCCTAAGGCACCATGGCTTCAAGGAGGGGATGCCATTCGTCTCTCAGGTTTGTTGTTGCAATAATGTCATCCCAAATCTTTATTAAGCAAAAACTATAGCTGTTTTGAATTTTTGCAAATATATAAAGCTGCTGTTGTTGCAGACCATGTGTCGCATATGTTTTTTGTAAGTGAGACACATTAATAATGTTTTTCTTTGAGTTACTAGTTTCAGATTACTTGCAATATATGCCTAAGTTTTCCGAAAAAGACAAAGTGATAGCTTTGTCAAGAGGTCAATTTGGTGACTAAGTACCTGGTCTCCCCTCCCCCCTCTGTATGGGTCCCTGCATGGAAGGATTCCTGCTTACTGCTGAGATTCACGGTTCTGCTTAAAACGCTTTTGCAGATAATTTTATGTTTTTTTTTTTCTGGAGGCGGGAAGGGTGGTTGGATAGAAACCATTCAATATTATGTGCATTATTATTATTATCTGCATCGCGATGTCTTCTTATTTGTTATCATACATTTATTTTAATATGCAGTTGTATTCACTTTATATTTGCTGTTTATTTTTTACTTTAATAATGTTTGTGGTCTCGACAATAGCGCTGACACATCGTTAGTCCTGGCATTTCTTTAACGTATGGGTTCCTTTTAAATAAGTTCAAAAACGGCTCGGGGGGATTCTTTCTGTAGGAATATATTATGTGTCAGCTAGTCGCTAGTGAAAAGCTTCGTAGCTACCGTATCAACACACATCTGGATTGGCCAGAGTGTTTGGCACGACCATCCCCAAAGATTCATGCTAGTGGGGCAATAAGTCTTTGAAAATAAAATTTACCCTAGGAAGCTGGAAAAGGTTAATGAACAGCCGCAACCTTGTAAAGAGCCTATTATAATTGAAAAGTAAAACAAGCTTTTTGAGAAAAAACTGTCCATTGTGAAAAATTTGTCATTTAAAGCTGGTTGAGGAAGGGTAATTATTATTTAGGTTTACAATAAAGTTTAGTGGGTATGGAAATTTTTGAAAATTTAGAAAAAAAAAGACCTCGAAAAGGCTAGTTGGGAATAGAGAGTATACCATTGGATTTTCCATGTACTAAAAGCTTAGCCTGGAGGTTTTCAGCTCCCTCCCTTTGAAAAATCAAGAATATTTTCTTTTAGCCTGTGTATCAGTGATATGTATTCACCCACTTTTTTTCTCCGGCGCTAGCGAGACGCTGGGACATCGTAGGGAGCTGTTTAAAGGCTCATTTGAAAGCTATTGCTTATATCTACGGGTTTTTATTTTTTAGGGGCTATTTAATATGTATTTGCCATGTTGCTTTTTTTCAGTTTTTCTTCTTTTTTTTTCTGGTTTCTTCTGTTAGTCTGTTAAACCTAAGTCCTAACTGCGAAACCCAGAAAAGATCATTGGAAAGTATTTTATCTCCCTCTAAAATTTTTAGTTTTGTGTTTGTCACCTCATCATAAGTATGAGTGAAATGGCCATCGAAAAAAAAGAAAAAATAAAAGAAAGCTAAAGGTACCAAGAAGCAAAAGGGCGTTATAACCTGGCAATCGAAGTTAATATTCTAATACAGGAAATTGTTGTTGTTTTGCTTAGTCTGGTCTTATCTTCCGCATAGTGTAATCGCATAGGTTTATTTATTTTTTCATTTTTTTTTCTTTAACGGTACTGCATAGCTAAATGTGCCATATGCTATTTGAATATTTTTTTTGCGTACCATAATTATTTGTTTATTATTGTATTTATTTAATCTTTTCTATTTTCTTTTTAGGGAAAACAATCTTGGTTTGATTATGGCTCAATAAACAAGTACAAAACCGAGACTGTTGTCAACATTTTAAGTCAATGTGTGATACCGCGATCTTTGCTCTCTGAAGCTGATGCTGCTTACTGTGCCAAGCTCCTTGAACTAATTCACCAAATGAAAACTCCTAACTTTGCGTCCCTTATTTGCTTTGATAGAGTAAGACCTCTTTTAGAATTTTTAAATATTTTTTTTATATCGTCATGCCAAAGGCAACGGGGTCAATTTATAGCGTACCACTATATTAGTGGTATTTTTTTCTTTTCGATAAATAATTTTTTGGGTTTCGTTTTAGGTTGCCAGTATCTGATTCAGTAATGATACCTTCTTTGAGGCAAATATGGCAACGTAGTTTATATAGAGAATGTGATTCTGCAAAATCTCAGGTGCTGACACTTCACAGTGAGATAGGCTTCTTGAAATTTATTTGACTTTTATATATAAGAAATTAAAAAAAGTTTTTTTTAACTGAAAGTAAGGAACGACGTTAAAACTTAAAACGAACAGAAATTATTCCGTATATGAAAGGGGCTGTCCCCTCCTCAACGCCTTGCTCTTTACGTTAAAGTGACTTTCTCACAACTCTATTTTTTTAAACAATAAAAAAATTTAGCGTAAAGAGTGAGGCGTTGAGGAGGGGACAGCCCCTTTCATATACGGAATAATTTCTGTATTGGTATTTCTGTATAGTATTGGTTTTGGTTTATTGGAAAGCCATTTAACACAAGAAAAAAAAATTAATATGCAAATTTTGTTTTACTTATTCAGTGACGGTGAGCCAAAATAAAAGCTGCATTAACTAAAAAACGATCAGAAATTAAATAAAAAAAAACTAGTTTTTTTTTAACTGAAAGTAAGGAGCGACATAAAACGAACAGAAATTATTCCGTATATGAAAGGGGCTGTCCCCTCCTCAACACCTCGCTCTTTACGCTAAAGTTTTTTATTGTTTTTAAAAATAAAGTTGTAAGACAGAATCAAACTTTAGCGTAAAGAGCGAGGCGTTGAGGAGGGGACAGCCCCTTTCATATACGGAATAATTTCTGTTCATTTTAAGTTTTTAAAACTTATTTTTGACTTCAGGAACCGATTTACTAATAATACTCAAGTTGTCACTGACCCCTGGATCTGGAATATTGGCTGAGTTCACACTTAAATTGTCACTGACCTCTGGATCTGGAATATTGATTGAGTTCTCATTTAAGTTGTCACTGACCTCTGGAACTAGGTCACCGATTAAATTCATATTTGAATTGACACTTGCTTCATTCATGTGTTTGGAGTTGTTGCTTCTGAATTGAATTGCAGTTGGTTTCAAATTAGCGATTTGTTGATTTGTATTCACAGACTTAAGTGTGTTCTTAGTTATATTTCCCCTAAGATCAATGAAAGTAGAAATTTCGTTGGTAATGAACTCGAGTTTTTTTTTCAGCACTAAGAGGGAGGGAAGGGTCACATAGGGAGCTGGAATCACAATTGCCACAAGGAAAATTTTCAGTCTGGCAGGAGGCATCATTAGAAGACTCACAATTAATTTCAAAATCCGTCTGGGTACTGGCATCTTTAGTTTCTAGCAGAAAATCAGTCTGGCAACTGGCAACACTGGTTAAAACTGGTAGGGAGTAGTCTGACACTCGCTTTGGTCTGCAATGAAAGCTTGACCATCCCTTTGGCAAGGGGGGACGACCTGATATCATCAAAAAAAAAAAAAAACAATTTTTAAGGAACAATTTATTTCTGACAATCGGCGTCGTGGGGGTATCACTAGCTTTTGAAGAATTTATTCCTGACAATCGTCGTCGTGGGGTATCATTAGCTTTCGAAGAATTAGGGGTGGTATATTCTTGATTTTTGGTGATGTTTTGTTTCGAGGAATAATCCAAACATAACCAGTTCTTATTCCACTGGGAACGTTCTATCCCCGCACATTGCTCATGAATGGAAGAGTTGCAAGTACTACATACCAGGCAATTGATTGTTGCCCTTAATCTACACTCAGGACACACTCTCTTAAAGTCCTTTAGTCATTTGGTTGATTAATATAAAGGGTTAAAAAGTTCAATTCACCTGATGGCTGGCGACAAAATCCGGAAGTTAGGTCACAGTTAATCAACTTTGTCACTGAATTAACTGAGTTTAATGCGGAAAGGCATACACCAAATAGGTGTTGACAGGTTGAACTCTGGTTGAAGATTGCAAAGTACCAGCGGCGACCATAGACGAGAATATCTAAAGATGATGAAGATCTCGTGCTCATCAAATTTATGTTAAAATCTCCTATTATAATCAACTGACTTGAACATTTAAGCTTTGTACCCAGTAATTTGTTTAAATATGGGCAGAAATCATTGGTGAGTCACGTCACCTCTTTGTCAACGCTTCTGATAGGGAAACACCGCATGATGTTAATCTGGCTTTTGTTTTTAAAACCTTCCTTGCCAAATCAGAGTTTTAAACATCGATAATACAGTGGGGGAGGATGGGCGTGGTTATTTAGCTTTGTATCTGTAAAAGCAGGGGGCATTCTTAATATAAGCATTCGTAATTTTGGTAGCATTTATTTCAATCAAATTCATTTTAGTATTGAGAGTGTGCAGGATTTTTGACTGCATATCAGCCTCCGAGTGGTGCTACTTTATACCATGCAAATTTGACGAATCAAGAATCATCTCTCGTTAAAATCCCTATTATTCCATCTCTATTCGCATAATTTATTCTTCTTAATTCATGGTTTGGTTTGAGTGGGGAATTCTGTGACTGTCCGATTGTTTCAAAGTTTGGCTGGTAACAACTGTAATCACATCATAGAGCTGACTAACAGTGTCCCAGGTTAAATGGCACCTGACAACTATTTCTTACCTTTTATTTTGTTATATTGTCCATTAACTCTCTCTAGCTCCTCTTCTTAGCTCCTAGCTCTTCTTAGCTCTTCTAGCTCCTCTTCTAGCTCCTCTAGCTTATGTCTCTCTAGCTCCTCTTCTTCATAAGTCATAATCAATCTTAGAATTTTTATAAGTCAAAGCCAAGTTCTTAGGTGCCGTTAACTGGTGCATTGCATTCGTTATTGCGTTGTCAGGGGGTCACATTTTCAGGGCGTGGGCACATCCTAGTAGGCAGGAAGCATGGGTCCCACTCCTTGGGGTTTATCCCAAGATTTTAGTATTTCACTCCTGAGCTTGTGATTTTGAAGAAAGTATGAATATTAAACATTATCCTAGAATGTTGAGTGTATATGTATGTTTTATTTGTTTTTGTTTTTTTTTTTATCAAAATGGGGGATTTTTTTGTAAATGAATACGATGAATGGCGGCCCTGGTAGAGATGACTAGCTCTGATTGGAACAATAATTATTTAGAATCTATGGCTCAAAGATTATTTGACATATTTGAATGCATTATACATACAATCAGGGACAGAGGAACGGTATCGCATATCCTTTAGAAACGTTATCAGTTCTCTTATTTCTAAATAAAAACCGAGACCTACCCTTTACTTCTTTCTCAGTAGTGATTAGGAAGTTGGCCAACAGCAAGAAAATCTAATTTAAATCTAATACGGATTAAATTTTGTTTTGTCACCTACCAATTACCTCTGAAGAGCTGATGCGGTATTAGTTTCTTTTACAAAAATTCGGTCATGAGAAGCATCATTTTGAACTTTTAAGGAGCTGACAACTTCTTGGTTTGGCTCAAATCAGAGTGAGGCTTTATAGCTTTATGCAAAATCGATCTAAGTCCTGATTTGGTGTAAAAACACGGGAAAGTCCTGAATCGGTGTTAAGAGAAGCCGAAGGCTCTCCTCTATAGACCCGTCCCCTCTCCCCGTGAAAATTTTAGTAGAAAGGTAGACATGTCGCATCTTATGTGAAGCACCATGAAAGAACTATCATCAGTTTGTAGTATTGAAGATGAAAAGGTACTCTGGGAGGAAAAGGTGCTCCTTGAAATTTTAAATTTATAGTTCTCATAGTTTTTTTTTTTAAGAAACTGATGCTTTTTTCTTGTATCAGCTCTCAAATGATTGTTTATTGGCGTTAAAAATAAAATTTTATCTGTTTTATTTTAAAAATAGATTCTACTTGCCGTGGCCAATTTTCTAAATCCACTACTAAGAAAGAAGTTTTGAAGGCATGTGTAATACCAATTTTCTGCCTCATTCCTAAATGATGCGATATACTTTAGCTAAACAGTGTTACTTTCGTATATTTAGGGCCTTTTTTCTGTTTAATTTCCTCACAAGAAGAAAGTGTTTCCTGGGAAACTCAAAAGACTTATTTTGACTCCCCAGTTAAAACATAAAAATGTTTTAATTTTTGATTTTGGTGTTTTATTTTGAGTTATGACTCTTTTTCAGCGGCACAAGTATATTGGAGTGAATTATTCTGCCCAATTCCTCACCGTCAACAGCTACTGGAAAATTTTAGAAAAAATATGAATATTCTTTATTAAATGTAATGAAAAAATGTAGTTAGATTTAGTAAAGAACAAGCATTCTTTTAAGCATTACTTGTTCATTTGTACGGTAGTTTCTGATACGAGTGGTTTTTGGAAACAATGACATCGTGCTTGTCTTTGGTATTATTACCCGTGTCTGTACAACGGCCGTTCTGCCTTATATTGTATTAATAAGGCAGATTACGCTATCACTTATTATAGATCAAGAATAGTGTTATACTTAGTAGACACTCTTACCTATTGAATGCCTTATTCCGAAATAGGTAGGTACTGAAATTTGGCCTCTAGAAAACATTGTTCAGTCTGAATATTAAAAAGAAATCGAGCATTTCGATTTAAAAACAAATAATTCAGCAATAATTGCTGAATGGTACTGCCCTATCTTGAAGGATAATTTTGAAGACAATGCACTTTTTAACAGATAAAGTGCTGAAGGGTGAATATTCTCTACTTTAATTGTGTAAGGCGTTCGCGCTGCCGAATATATCTTGCAAAATTTGACACCCAAAAAATGACACATCTGAAAAAAGACTAAAATTGAAATTGATTAATACGCTCATCATATTTCCGAATCCTGAATTGGTAAAAAGAATAAACTAGTCAAAAGTAGGGGAAAAATAAACGTGGCGATGTATAAAATGAAAAAAAAATAAAAGAAAAATTAGGAGAAAAAGGGTGAAAAAGAACTAATTAATAAAAGAAGGAAAATGCGAAAATACTTTCTAACGTGCTCTCCTGAGTATCTGTGATATTTAAAGCTCGAATTTGAAAATTTTATAAAGTTGGCCACTGACACTTTCCTTGTTTAAACGGTTGAATAGAACTATTTCAACGCAGCCGTTAACCGTTGTGACGCATCTAGTTGCAGCAAAAAAAAGGAGGAAATTTGACGGATCGCGCAAAAAACGGCTGTTTATGCGTGAAATCGCATCAATGGGAACCCAGGGTTAAGTGTTATTCTTTAAGACGCATCTTCTTTTAAGACAAAACGTGAGTCATTTCTCCATTTAGTTTTATTTTTTCGTTACTCATTTTACTAATTTAGCCACTTTATAATTTTTGTTTTTCATCTCTACCTAGTCCTCTTTTTTGTTTCCTTTTTTTCAATAATTGTTAAAGGGCACCTGACATACATATAATATCATTTTGAATTGCGTTGGCGCAAATACCTTTACGTTCGGTTTTCAGCTTTGAGTTGAAAGTAAAATGTTTGTTGCAGTAAAAAAAAAAGACAAAGAATCATTTGAAGAAAAAATTGTATTCTTTTTTGCTCTTTAAATTGCCTTGCTTGTTCCTTTTCATTTTAGTTATGAAATAATTTATTTTTTTTAATATAAGATTGAAATAAAATTGTCGAGTTTTTTCTTCTTTTTTTCCTGTTATTGTTAAGTGTTTTTTTTTTTCATAAATTTAAGCTTAACAATGAGTGTTGTTTTTTTTTCAATCATTAACGCTATTATTGTTAGTCTTTTTTCTTTTCTCTTTTATTTTTACGTCAATCATAATCTTAAATACTTTGATTTTTAGCTTAGTTTATCACATTTTCTTGTAAATAATTCTATTTTTTTTGTCTCTTTTTCAGTTATTCTGTGATATTACACATACAATCAACTCCTGTAGTGAATATGAATGTCGGAGGTTTGGTCGTTTTCTATTTATGTCTCTGCAAACAGTTATGCGTTGGCATGGGGAAAAGGCCGTCTATGAAAGAGAATGTGTGTCATATCCAGGATTTGTAACGAAATTTAGGGCTGGTTCACAGAGTGGCGCTGACTCTTCTAACCATATCGACTTTGAAAACTACAGACATATTTGCCATAAATGGCACCATAAGATATTTAAGGTACTCAATGTTTCATATTACTTTTAGAATATTTTAGTATTAAAAACTTAGTAGGCGGAACATATGCAAGGTTTTTTTTTTTTTTTTTTTTTTTTTTTTTTTTTTTTTTTTTTTTTTTTTTTTGTAGAATTAGAGAATAGATTAGTCATCCAGCAGAATTTGCTTAAATAGTAAAACTTCTTTTAATGTTTATGTGCCTGTTTAGTGAGTATATTGGATTTATTAAAATATATGCACTCTTTCGTAAGGAAGAAGAGATTGAAAAGGCTGAGTTTCAAAACTTCGAAAAATTGTCAGTTGTCTAAATCGTCGCGAATTATTTGGAATATAAGAAATTACGGAAATACTGAAAAAATATTTAGAAAGATTTTTGGAACTGTAGAGCGACCATTTAATACTCTCCAGTCCTTTTTTCACTCTTCTTTTTTAGCAATTATGAAGAATGTAGATGAATTTAGAATTATTTGTGTCAAACCTGTAGAAAATACAGCAGAAATTTAGAAGTGAATTAGGACTGAGGCCCCCCTCCCCCCGTCCTCCATACGGGCTTGCTCGTATCTATTCAAGTTAAATAGAATTTATGAGAGTTTTCTCACAGTAATTCAAATGTTTGCCTAGTAGTATGAAGTCAGATATCTATTGTCGATTTCATTGGGACTACTAAAGCTGAAATTTTGTCCAGGGTGCTTAACTGTGGTGGATCCAGATGGGGGGCTCCCCCTAACATAGTGGTGAATTTGGGGTTGGGTTATATTAGCAATACGACATGAAATGACTTGATACAATGTTGCGCTGAAGAAATTTTATTTACTATAAAGATAAGAATCCACGAAGCTGAAAATAACAGTGTGATATTTGACGAAACCACAGATGCGTCACATACCTCACAAATTAGTCTTTCTCTGCGCTATGTTTGTGACAGCTGTATAGTAGTAGACTTTGTTGGATTTATGGACCTTCACGAAACGAATTAAAAGAGTATAACTGAACATGAACAAAACATTACAGGTGAAATTTTAGGCATGTCTGTGCTCAACTAATGGAAGCCACTCAATGAATCGTTGACAATTGCTTTGACATAAGCTGCGCTGGATGCTGTGTCAACATTTCTGAAATGCAAGTGGCAGCATCAGGGATCCAAAAAGTTGCTAAAAGAAGCAACTTCTACGGATGCAAAAATCATTCTCTTAACCTATCGATTTCCGAGTGCAATAAAAGCCATATGTCAGGAATGCTGTAGGTAGTATTAAAGAAGTTGCAAGTTTTTTTAGTGCGTCGGAAAAGTGAAATTTATCCTTTAAAATGTTTTAGATCATCATGTACATGGTTGCTGCGACACATGTTGGGTTGAACGTCACGAAAGTATATTGCGATTCAGAGATGATGTTCCTAAAACAATTGAAACACTTAGAATTGTGTCCTCATGGCTTTGCAGTTTTTCATTGACAAAAGGAAAGTGCTTGCTGTGCGCAAGTTTAACCTGCGACATTATTATTACTGTTTACTGTTTGAGTGACATAACTGACACAACCCTTGAACTAAACAGATTACTTATGACGTAAATATTAGATTTATTTTCAGCCACAGAAAAAAATATCCAAAACCCTAAAGCTTTTAAATGAAAAGAGGGAGAAGTATGATGAGGTTTTCGGGATTATAGTTGAAAGTGCAGAGAAAGCTATGGAAGCTATGGACGTGACTGTTCGCATTCCAAGAATGGCAAACCAAAAACTTATCGATCAAACTACCGTCTCACAAAACGACCAAGACATTTTATTTACTAAACGTGCTCCTGCCTCAAAATTTAGGTTCCGCACTTGATCTTCAAAGTTTGAAATCTAAAATTGAGCCAATGTGTCGCAAATTCTCATGCAAAGCTTAACTCACTCACTATAGGGGTCAGAAGTGTAAAGGCTAAAAATTACACAGAAATTATTAAATATCATATTTTTCTGTAGAGGGTGAACAGCTGTTTTTTATGGTGGGGTGGTTTTTATAACTTACTATTTTTCGCATCAATATTTTACATTATTTTAATTTCAACAGATTTATTAGAACTTTAACCCTCACCAGATTCTAGGTTAAATTTACGACCATTTCCACTACCTACCTACGACGTATAATGTTGAGGTTCCCTTTAAATTGCTGGCATTTCTTTGTCCGCAAGTTTACCGGAGCAACCTATTATGCGCCCCCCTCTAAAGAAAATCCTGGATTCGCCCCTGGTGCTTGATATGCTAAAAATCTTAATTTTTGGTAGTTGTAGGTCAAACAGTTAACGCAAGTTCTCTATATATGTTGTGTGAATGGTAGGAAATGGTATCGGTCAGTTTATTATTTTCAGTTGTCGTTTCTAATGTTAAGAAGAGAGTCAGATGAATTTCTCCAAATAGAAACACAAATAGAACAAGAGAGAAAAGAAGACCCGAAAATTATTTCAGCAAAAGAAATTCACCTGAGATTCTTCCTTAATGTAGATTTTAAACTGTTACTTTTGAATTTGAATAGTTTCTAATTTTTGATTAGGCTATTATTTCTTAAATTGCCTGATTTATGAATGGGATAGGAAGATTGAAATACACCACCAGAAAGAATTGACCTTTATTGCCCTCCCTCAAGTGGCACACTAAATTTTTTTGCTAAGATATCCGAAGCACGCTATTGTTTGTGTAAGAATCAAGTAATATACTCAGAAAAGGAACTTCGCCAAACAAATTGATAGCTAAGAGTAGTACCCTATCCATACTAAATCTACTATAAATGTTTTCTCGGCCCAACTTCTAAAGTTAGCAAACCTTAAATGCTAGTAATTTGTACTTTTTTTGTCTACATAGATTTTTTTTTACAAGTTCAAGCAAAAAAAGAGCAAAGAACCAGTCCCCCCCCCCCAACGTTCTCAAATCAGCTTTACTCTCTGTTCAGTAACGCTTTCAGGTTTTTTACTGGGTCTTTTGGAAAAAAATAATATATTTATGGCAAACTGGGCTAACTCCCATTAATTTGGGTAGCTATATTTTATTTCCTCTACCAAATTTTTTCGAAAGTTATTTCATAACATTGCTTTGTACGAATATAATTTTAGCCAGAAGCTGATAGAAAATGTAGACAACTACAGTTTTTTTTTTTTTTTTTTTTTTTTTTTTTTTTTTTTTTTTTTTTTTTTTTTTTTTTTTTCTTAATTTATTGTATTTAACTGAAAGTGGCTGGGAAGGTTCTGAGTTGTATCAGATTTTAATTTGTTATGGCCGTGGTTAATTTCCTTTCCTTAAAACTTTTTCTTTATTTTCAGGCCATTTTACTTAGTATTGAGTCAAACATGTATGTTGCTGTCAGAAATTCACTGATCATTTTGAAAAGTATCCTGGATCAGTTTCCTGTTAAATATCCTTTTTATGTAATCTGGAGAAAAAGGTTGAAGACCTGAAAAACAGGAAAAAGGAAAGAGGGATGATTTATTTACCCTGAGTCAAAGTTATCTGGGACAACTGAAGCTTAGGAAGCATCTCATGATTCGTGAGGAAGCATTTCACTACAAACCTAAGGTAAAAGCAATGATGCGAAATCAATTTTCCTCCTCATTGCCAGATATTCTTTGTATGTATCTAGAATTGTATTTGAATTTTCCAGATAATCATGCTCTCCCATAAAACCCTCTCTCATCTTCACTAATTTTCATTATCTGAATTTTTTTTGACCCGTTTCGTATCCCAAATGAATGAAGGGGCTATTTTTGTAGGTGTTGCTTGAGGTTTTTTTAAGTTATAGTTTTATTCTAAAAATTATCGGTATCATGGTCGGCGAAAGGCTATTGAGGGCTGTTTTTCCTGATAGTCATGCTCTACTATAAGACCCTCTGTCATCTTCACTAATTTTCGTTATCTGAAATTTTTTTCCGTCCCGTTTCGTATCTCAAATGAATGAAGGAACTATTTTTGTAGGTCCAGTATTTGTAGGATTCTAAAAGGTAGCGCTTTTCTAAAAATGAATTGCTTGAGTTTTTTTTTTTTTTAAGAATTACAGTTTTATGCTAAAACTTATCGATATCATCGTCGGTGAAACGCTATTGAGGGCCTTATAAGTGGTGGCTACTAATGGGATTTTCTGCTCCTAAAGCAATATGCTTTTTTTTGTTTTTTTTTTTGTTTTGGTGAAGTCCTAATTTTTACTACCACTAATTGTTCGCTATAGCACCAAGCCGCCCAAGGCCAATACAACACCCCTCCTTCACACCAAATATATTCAAAGCTTCACTCTTTACTCCCTCAATCCATTTCGGGACTCTGTTCTTTCTATTTGGGCCTAGAGCCTAGATGGATCACCGAAAAGAACTATCTTTGGCAATCTGACATCTTTCATTCACAAAACGTGAAATTTTACAAATATTAGAAATTATCCCGAGTCCCTTTATTTGAGCTAGCTTTGTAGGTATATCTTGCGTCATCTGTTAAACAATAATTTTTGTTTGTTTTAAATTGCAACTTCACTCCTTACTTCTGTTAGAAAAATGTTGTTGCTGTTTTTTAAATTAATTCTACTAAAAGGAAAACCTATAATGTATTTTGCTTTAAAATGGGTATATATTGGGACAGCCGAACAGGGTAGCCTATTGACTATGTAAAAGTTAATTTTATGCAGACTAGTTTATGGCCCTGTATTCAAAATATCTTTTTTGCTGAAGAATAGCTGTTGCATGGTCAGGTCAAAGTTTCTCGTAAAAAAATTTATCAGCGCAAGAATTAGTTTCTGGTTTGATGTCCCATCAAACTTATTGTCCCTTATAAGATGACAATTGATCCATGGGCGCGCCCATAAGCTGAATACCAGGGGGAAGGGGCAAACCTCGTCTAATTGGCACTTTTAATGCTATATAATAGAAATCTCAGAAAAAATAGAAAAATAAGGCAGCATCATTCAGCCAGGGGGGGCGGGAGCCCTCTGCCCCCCTTCTAATGGGCGCCCATGGATTGATCCGCAAGATAAAGATTTATTTCAAGTATCTTTCAGAAGAGTTTTGATTAGGATGTATATTTAAATGTTTTCGCATAATTCTAGAACATCTAAATCAACATTGAGCTGTATTTTCTCCGTAACGAAAACAATATGAAAAGTTAGAATTACTATACTTTGGGCAACGTGAAGCGTTGCAGGAACCTGTGTTTAACTTTTCCAACAAATGTCTTGTGGATAACACAGTGGGTTTTTTGCCAATTGATTTAAACTCTGCAGTACTCCGCCTATCGACCATTCAAAATGGTAGCCACTTTGTAAGAAGATTCCATTCAGGTTTGACAAAAAATATTTACAGTATAATCTAGGCCCATACACAAAACGTTTCTTTTGAAGAAGTATTTGAATTTTGAAGTATTTGCTAAAATAAGGAGAATCAAATATTTTGTGAAATATGTTCAAATAGATTGACTTCATGTATATACAAATATAAGTGGACGTATTTCACCCTGCGATTTTTTTAATATTTGCCCTTAAATTCAAAATAAGGGGTAATCATGGGGTAATCATGTTACCCCCATTAATTTTTAAGAAAACACTGGATTTTGTTATTATAGCTTAAGTGCTTTTTTGTTTTTTTGCTCCTCATATGTATTGATCGTGTTTCAGGTTGTCCCTAAAGCAGCACCAACTACTGATGTGATTACGAATGGTCATCAGTCTCCTATTACTAAAAAAGGTATTATTTTTATTATTCGCTTATTCACATGTATTTGTTAAACTGTTTTCTATTTCGTACAAGGCTGCCAAGAAAAATCATTTGTATCCAAAATACAGGTTATAAATAAGCAAGAAGCTTTAATGAAGAAAGCAAGAAATACACCTTCAGTCACTTAATCATATTACCCTTGGTAAGTTTAATTCCATCTGTTCTGACCATCCTGATCTTTACTTTTATGGGATTTATCCATTCTTTAAGAATAAAGATATTAGTGATTTTTGACCACTGGATCTTTGGGTTTATTCTTTATCATCTTTTTTGGTATTGGAATCGAAAAAAGTGTTTTTTTGCCGAAAATTATTTGGAAGCTGACTGGGCTGGACAATAGGCTATTGAAAACGGTGTCAGCGCTTGTCGCCTTGCCACGGTTAGATCCGTTTGTTCTGTTAATATTTTTGTTGATGTTCAATTGTGTTTTATGATTATCTTCGTCTTTTTTCTTAGTTTTAATCTCCTATTTATCTTTTTTATGTAATTGGGTAATGATAAATATCGTAATTATTGCTGTTATTTATCGACTTTAAGGAAGAACGAGATAAGTTACTGAGATAAGATCTTTGAACAAGTTATTTTCAAATGAAAGCAAAGAGCGTTGCTGAATCTTAAAAGGAATATATGTTATTTTCCTACATATGGGAGAGGGCGAGTGGGGTAGCTGCTCCACAAGCTATCCGCTATTTATGCTAAATTTAACTAATGCTTTATTGAATTATGCAAAACTACAAGTTTGAAATTACTTATTAATTCTTCTCCTATACCCCCTCCCCCTTCTTCCCCTTTAGTTCAATTTTTTCACCCCACTGCACCAACAAAATAATCCAATATCAATTTTAGTAGAACTATAACTTTGGACATTCTCATTTGCGACGAGAGAAGATCCCCTCCCTTCCTTCTTTAATTCAATTCTTCATCCATCTTCACGGATATCCTAGTCTGATATCGATTTTATTAGAACTATAACTTTGTACATTCTCATTTACGAAGATAAAAGATCCTGCTCCCCTTTAAATCAATTTTCATCTATCTGCACGGGTAATTACCCTAATATCAGCTTTTATTCTCCACAAATGCGACTGTTCCCAAAAAAAAGAATATGTTCTAAATATTCAGTTTTTAACGACGGAAAAAAAGCTTTACATGGAGCCCAAACCCACGATCCAGAGAATGGGACTTAATACTCTGCCATCTGAGGTAGCAGGGCTGCCACAAAGTCCCTGAAATCAAGTGATCCCTATTGGTCCCTTAAATCGATAAAGGTCCCTAAGTCCTTTTCTTGCTTTGGTTTAAAACTCCATATCCTGAATGCTGCCAATACCTGTGAGTATATGGTTCTCAGTACTTTAGTTTCAATTTTGATTCTTGGAACCTGTTTTGGGTTGTCTGAGAAAGACAAAACTTGTTGTTACATAGGCTGCAGCATTACTGTTTGGACAGAGCAGACAGAGCATAAGTGACCCCCTTTGCCTCTGGAGGTATAAGGCTAGGAGGCAGCAAGGTTTGGTCT
Source organism: Artemia sinica (assembly GCA_027921565.1). NCBI lineage: Eukaryota > Metazoa > Arthropoda > Branchiopoda > Anostraca > Artemiidae > Artemia > Artemia sinica. The sequence goes on from CM051270.1 coordinate 49,123,972, forward strand.
GCTTTGTTTAATTAGTTAGAAAGCTCTTTTCTGGGTGCCACTTTGTTGCACACAAAGGAAAAAGAAATAAGAGAATGGCTCAAAATATGAAGGAGGTGGTGTCAAAACCAGGTTTTCTTGTGGGATTTTGAGCTTACATACATTTCTTAAGAGAAATGTGCAACAGGACACCTCATGAAAGAGTGCTGTAGAGCGATTCCCGGAGATCTGCTTTGTTTCTACTGTTCTATCTGCAATACATTGCTTGTCTGTCATAAAGGCTCCTACGCTTTACTGCAGAACGCCAGAACTGCTGATATAAGCAGAATGTTATCATAAAGCTAACGCCGAATCAGCATCATCTCTTGGCAGTATCTGCCATCGAGAGCGGCAAACTGGCGAAAAACTGCCCATGCACCTAGGTGATTATGTAGTGCAGGATGAAACAATTACATGGACTCTGAAGATGATTGTGTCTGACTATTCTGGGAAATCGGCAGATGGAATAGCAGATTTATATGGAAAAATGTTCCAAGATACAGTGATCAAAAACTTTTCCTTCAGGTGAACTAAGTTTGCTTATTTTTAACCGAATCGCATTGACCCTATTCCTGGAAGATGACCCTTGATGAAGTCAGCAGAAAGCAGTTGTTGAAGGCGTTAACTTTTCTACATCCCAATGAAGTTTCAAAGCCAGTTTCTACTCACAGTTTATTATGTGTTGCCAGGAAGTTACCTATCAGAACGCAAAAAGACATGTTAGTTAACGAGTTGATGCTAGTCCAGTTATCTGGACTTCCATTGAAGCCATGAAGGATCAATGACAAGTGGAACAATGTGATCCAGGAAGGAAAATATCCAAACTTGTCTGAAGTCGTAAAAAATGCTTTGATCATTTCACGCTGATCTACCAGCTTTTAGTGGGTTTTCTCCATTTCCGGGCGAGTTCTCAGCAAAGAAAGAGGTTCGATGAATGCGAAAACTTTGAATGCAAAACTGTTTGTGATAGATAGGTTGGGCAGATTTGGAGGACATGCGCAAACGGTTCCTGTCACTGAAGACTTGATAAAACTGGTCAAATCCGATAGAAAGAGCTATGATTTGTACCTACGGCAGGAAAAAGCCTTGAAATAAAAAACTGGGAAAGAGCAGCAGGATTTGGAGACGAGAGATTGGCTGAGAGAGCAGCAGCTCGCTAAAACCTCTTTGAAAAGACAGACAATACAGACTCTCTCGAAAAATCTCTCAAAGAAAAAAAAGAAGCGTTGGATTTCAGGGAACAGGTCGAAGACGAGTTATTAAAGGAAGCTCATAACCGGCTCAAAAAAGGCACTGAAAAGAAGCACATGGTCAAGATACAGCTATCGCACGTTATGATAGATGGGACTCAAAGCTCCAGCAGAGTTTAGAGTCAAAGAAACAGTTACTGACCAGTAGAAGGCCGTGCAAAAAATGGAAACAAATAGGCTGTGTGTTCTAGTCACCATACCCTTATTTCTTTTATCATATTTTTGTATTTGATTTTTTTGTATTCGAAAGTAAAGCTCCTCCCATGGCATGATGATTCTCAGGTGGTCGGTTTCTTAATTATTACTTGGCCTCTGATCATGGAGAGATGTATGCAAATGATCATTCACATTTTTTTTTCTTTGTCAAGTGTCATTTGCTGTTGTGTCACTGCTTTTTCTTGCAAAAGCTTTCTGAAAACTGAATTTTGGAGTCCATTTTGCGTCCAGAATAGTCCCTAGAGAGGTCCCTTTTTCGACTAAAAAGAGGTCCCCAAGTCCCTATTTTTCACCACTTGAACCTGTGACAGCCCTGAGGTAGCATTGTTTGTTAATTGGCTCTATACCTTTGGTGTACTAATATATAGGAAAAAACAGGTTTCTCATCGATGGGTTTTCTCAGACTTACCGACATTACAATTTATATAGGCAGATATATCTGACCTCATTTATCTTTATTCGTGATCGATTTCGTGTTCATTTGCTGGGTAAAATCTTGCACAAAATTAGTTCATTTCCAGTTCATAAGTCCCGTTTGAAATTAAATTTGAATTTTGTATCTTTATTTTTTAATTTTTTTTCTTATTTTTATTTATGCATCTGTTTCTTAAAAAAATCTGTTCAAAATTTAGGATTATGCAATAAAGATTCTTTCAAATAAGATTATTAACTATACAAGGTCAAAATAATAATTTACAAACATCAGTGGAAGTCTAGTACAAAAACATATCATACGATTGATTTCAGAATTGACCTAGAGTGTCATAATATTTATATTCTTTTTAGAACAAGAAGCACCAGCGTTAAGTGGAACCAACGGAAAGAAGTCACTTCAAAGAAGGACGTGTAAGTTTTCTCTATTATCTACTTACTTCACGTTGCACATTGATTTCTCTTCTTTTGGCTTGGTCTAGTTTATATTCTGTTTTTAACACTGATGCCCCGTCTTAAACGGGTTTTACTGTAAAATGTGTATATTTATACCGAAAAAAAGTTGTTGGTGCTGTACGATCCTTGTATGAGGGCCATGGGTGCCCATATGGGAGGGGGGCAGAGGGGGGGCTCCAGCCTCCCCTGGCTGAATGATGCTGCCTTATATTTTTATATTTTTGTATTGAGATTTCTATTATACAACATTGGAAGTGCTGATTAGATCAGGGAAGCCCCCTCTAAAATTCAGCTTATGGGGGCGCCTATGATGAGGGCACAGAAACTAATATAGTAAAAAAGTAAGTGTTTAGAAAAACCGACCAATTTTTTTTTGTTCCCTCCTGCAATGTACCAAAGTTCCTAAAACTTTGCCACGATAATTCTCCCCTCCCCCTCTCCTGTAGATTTTGTCTTTTTTATTTACTCAATCTTTAAAGCAAAAACAGCGTGTTAAAAATTCAGAGTTAGATATTTTAAAAGGAAAGATCATTTTGGAGCACCCAAAATTAGAGGCCATTGAAGTAGGTCTTCAATGGCCTACATTTGTAAAATATAACTGAAGATCAATTCGGATTTCTTAAACCATAGTTTAGGATTGCTATTAATTTTTTTAGTCTGTTGGAAGCAAAGCTTCTTACTCTGCTACTACTACTGCTAACGCCTCATTGAATCACCAAGCCAGTTAAAATCAACATATCTGTGCTTGGTCCTCCTCCACTCCAATCTATTCAAGGTTTTACTCTTTACCTTCTCCCATTACTCGCACCCCTCTACAATTTAAAACCCTTCCTTATGACCGGTTTCATCCCGTTCGGGGACGATCTGCTTTTAGTTTCGCCCCAGATGTATGGCCAAAAAGAATGATCTTCATCAATATATCATCCGTAAAACGTGCCTTGGCCATTTCATCCTTTCTTTCATTACAGCTCTACAAAGTGGGATAGGGCTGCGTTTTTCATACAGCTTGTTATTTGATATCTGATCAGTCAAACGGGTACCTTCAATTATCCATCGGCAATTCCTCTGGAAAACATTAACCAATCTTCCTCTGCCTTTTGAAGTTACTCTGCTTCAGAACCATACTTGGCCACTGTCATTACCGTACTGTCCAATATTCCAATCTTGGTTCACAGACTTATCTACCTATTCCTCCAAACTTTCTTCAATTGTGAAAAATATCCTGGGCCTTGGCTATTCTACTTTTTATATCTACACTGTATTCTCTATCATTATTAATGGTACTATCCAATTAAATGAAGCTATTCAATTGATTCTTCTTCTCGTTATCCATCATCGCCTCTTTGTCTTCATGTATTCCTAGGCTAAGTTAACATTACGTCTCCATGGTTTATTAACTAACCATGGTTTTCTCTCATTTATTAACTTATTTCAAGTATTTATTTTACCAGAATGTTTAATATCTGTTCTTAGTGTTGTCTTCACTTTTCTGAGGAGAAAAAGTAGAAACGTTTTTTTTTTTTTTTTTTAAGAAAAAGGGTTTTATTAAGAGAAATAAAACAAATTAACAACAAACCTGAAGCGTATAAACTTGTATGGGTAAACATTACCCTTTATATAACGAAACATACACACTTACTACCAGCCATCCTTAGCCCCCCCCCCAAAAAAAAAAAAATCAAATTTAGGATAACTATTCACGACCTAACTGGATGTCGAAGACACAAAACACAGAATCATTCATTTGCTCGATCTCCTCGTCCCCTTCCTAAAAAAATACAAAATAAAAAACATTATAATCAGCCGAGAAAGAAATTCATGTAGGTCGTCGACTGTCGAAACACCCTGAGGTAAACCTTCCCACATTAAAGGACCAAGATATCTTATAGAAAAAAAGAGGTCGCTTCGTAATAACCTGGAATTGCCGAACTAGTGACAATGCTCTAGTCGGGTAATGACAGGACTTGCTCTACATATATGGCTTGAAATGTGTTATACGACCAAGTCCATTTGGATTGAGTCCTAGTTGTTTTAGTATTCACTTTTAGTAGCTATTAAAGCAAAGAGCATACACGATTTTGAATCTAGGCTGATGTCGCCTTTAAGACTGTTGGCAAGGGTAACTTCAGTGCAACCCGGATCGAATTGTCTGCGTATTTTTTTCTATCAGTGGATCCACACTAGCCTTTAGATAGAAAAAAAAATGCTTATTCTATCGGGGTGAGACGGGAAATGTTCACCTTTAGGTACTTTTAACTGGAAAATAATTTTTCCTACGCTTTGTCTCAAGAGAATAGCAGCATTATTGTTCTGTTATCTCAAAAAGGTAACCTTGTATTATATTTGTTTTAGGAAAGAGTCTAAGAAATCAGACCGAAGGGATGAGAAGGACAAGTCCAGCAAAACTGAGGCGCCAAAGGAGAAATGTCCAAAAGGGGAGAAGGGTGAAGAGGGGGAGATTCTTCCTTTCGGCCCCGGAGAAGGAGGTGACCAAAAGAGTAAGTAATATACTTAGTGTAATGTAATTAATACTTTGTGTAATGTAATTAACCATAGTTCCATAATCGTATTTACAACTGCCGTAATGAACACTTGGCTCTCCGTGCACGGACAGTTAAATTTTTGTTGTTTGTTACAAAAAGAATGTATATACATAAATATATATATTATATATATATATATATATATATATATATATATATATATATATATATATATATATATATATATATATATATATATATATATATATATATATATATATATATATATATATATATATATATATATATATATACATATATATATATATATATATATATATATATATATATACATAATATATTATATATATATATATATATATATATATATATATATATATATATATATATATATATATATATATATATATATATATATAATATATATTATGTATATATATATATATATATATATATATATATATATATATATATATATATATATATATATATATATATATATATATATATATATATATATATATATATATATATATATATATATATATATATATATATATATATATATATATATATATATATATATATATATATATATATATATATATATATATATGCATGTATATATATAAAATTAAACTTGTTTTTAGAATGGACTAAAAAGCAGAAAATAATTTTTCTCTGAAGAATCTATGAATATAAGTGAAAACGAGGGGTGCAAAAGGGATTGGATTTTACATAACATAGATCCCAAGTTGATCTAAGTTATAAATGCATAAACGAAAAAAGTTTGGTTGAGTTGAGAAAAACGAGTTAAAAGATCATGTCCTTTAACCTAGCTAATATGGTAAGATAAGATGTCAAAATTGACTTTTTTACATTTCTGCAAAAATTAAACCGTTGCTACTGGCTTCTGGTAGAACCTGCTTATACAAAAATAAGAAACAACCCAAAACCTGAATCTTTATAAAAATAAAATCAAAGTAAAAAAACAAAAGTTAAAAAAAAATTATTGAATAAAGTAAAATATATCATTGTGTTCTAGATTTAATGATTAGTTCAGTGTTAAAATAAAGTATATTTTTTATTCATCTTAAATTCTTTCGATTTCTTTTATCTGGATAGTTTGAATTGAATAAAAAGGCAAGTGAACTTTCATGTTGTAATACAAGATCATACTTAGTGCTTCCAGAAGAAAAGAGAAGAAAAAAATCTTTCTTTTAAATGTTTCATTCTCATGAAAAGGGGCTGAAAAAAATGCTGGGGTATGAAAACATTGTTCAAAGAACAAAAATTAGACTTCTAATAAAAAATTCTTTGAAGGAATATCATGTAAATACAAAATATCCTAAATGCGATCTACGGTTCAAGGGAAGGTAAAACCGACAATATGACTTGTAAACCCCAAGATTCAAAACAAGATCAAAGTTCGCTGGACCTGAAGACAACCAAGAATAATAGAAAATATCTGGCTTTCATAAATGGCTTGTAAATAGTTTGAAGCTAAAGGGCTGAACAGACTTAGCGTCTGTCCAAAAAGATTTTATTTATGCAATTAGGTCTATACGTCAGCTTTTTAACGGCGTTTTATTTCTCGATTAACTCTCATTTTGAGTGTTTTTCTTTGTTTTGTTTTTTTGCTGAATTTTGACCTTAAGATAAGATTTGTGGAGTTACTAGTGGGCTTAGTAGGCTATTTGATGGATTGACAAAGCAAATTGTCTTCCGTCAGTGTCCATGTTTGAGAAATTTAGAATGATTCGTCAATAACACCCTCTATTCTGTAAAGAAAAAAATCAGCTTACAATTTGTGTGTTTACGCTCTTAAAGCGTACAAAAAAGACGTTATGTCTATCTAAACCCTAATGAAAGCTGCAATACCGCATATAACATACACTATAGTTATTCATACTATAGTCTTTAGTATCTCTACGTGAACTAAAAATTTATTCTTTTTTTAGGTTCGAAGCGTCGTCATGTGTTGAAGGTTAGTAAAAATTCGCTGCAGTTTATCAACTCCTGAATTTCTAATTACATTCGTATCTTCAAAATTCCAGTATTGAACTATAAAATAGTATGTCAAGTATTAATTATCTACTGAAAAGCGATAAAAAGCCAGAAGGCAAAATTTCAAATGTATAACTCGGTGTGACGCATGTGTTCCGAGGATCATCCGCGAAATACACAGAAATTTCGGAAAACGTGAAACCATGAAAAATTATTGTTGGAATTTGTCATCGAAACTTACAGGCAGTATTGTTGTTTCTACGAAACCTACAGAATCATTCGGCGAAGCAATAGGGAACTGATATGATTTGACTGCAGTTTTCTAAGTCAGAATTTCAATGGTGCTACCTCTGTTATGTAACCCGAAGGAAATTTGAAGATGATCTTGAAAATTTTGGAAAACCTGAAACCCCGAAAAATCTTCTTCGAATTTTTGAAATAATAATAGACTGCTCTGACTTGGCTGCTGAACTCGGAATCTCAATGGAGCTTCCTAAGTTGTGTAAACCACAAGAAATCTGAAAACCATCCTGAAAATTTTGGAAAACCTGAAGCCCGGAATTTTTTTTTTGCTGAATTTTGTTTTTGAAACTTGCAGTAACATTACTAGTTCTACAGAAAATGCAGTTCCGTAATAGTTCTACGGAACTATTCGTCGAAGTAAGATTGAACTGATATGATTTGGCTGCAGATCACTAAATCAAAAATCTGAATGGTGCTACGCCGGTAATGTAACTCGTTAGAAATCTGAAGACCATCCTGAAAATTTCAGAAAACCAGAAGCACAGGGAAATTATCTTTGAATTTTGTTGTTGAAACTTGCAGTAACGTTACTAGTTTTGTGAAACTAGCAGAATTATTCCTTGAAGTAATAGTAAACTCCTATGATTTGACTGCAGATGACTTAATCGAATCCCAAAGGTGCTACCTTGGCGGTGTAATGTGCAAGAAACCTTAAGACCATATTGATAATCTTGAAAAACCTGAAGCCCTGAAAAACTTTCTTTTGGATTTCAATTATGAAGCTTAGAGCAACATTGCTAGTTCTACAAAACCTAAAAAATTGTTTGCCGAAGTAATAATAAACTGGAATGATTCTGCTGTAGAAGGCTAAATTGAATCTCTATGGTGCTACATCGGCTATTCAATCTGCAAGAAGCCTGAAAACTATATTGATAGTTTTGGAAAACCTGAAGCACTGAAAAAGTTTTCAGGAATTTCAATGTTGAAACTTGGAGTAACATTACTGGTTCTACAAAACCTACAGAATTATTGACGAAAGTAATAGTAAACTCTTATGATTCCGCTGCAGAAAGCTAAGTATAATCTCAGTGGTGCTATCTTGGTTATTTAATCCACAAGAAACCTGAAGACCATATTTACAATCTTGAAAAACCTGAAGCCCTGAAAAATTTTCATTGGATTTCAATATTGAAACTTAGAGTAACATGTACTAGTTCTACAAAACCTGAAAATTTTTTTGTCGAAGTAATAGTAAACTGGTATGATTTTGCTGCAGAAGGCTAAATCGAATCTCAATGGTGCTACCTCTGTTGTGTAATCCACAAGAAACCTGAAGACCATATTTATAATCTTGAAAAACCTGAAGCCCTTAAAAAGTTTAATTGGATTTCAATATTGAAACTTAGAGTAACATGTACTAGTTCTACAAAACCTGAAAATTTTTTTTTGTCGAAGTAATAGTAAACTGGTATGATTTTGCTGCAGAAGGCTAAATCGAATCTCAATGGTGCTACCTCTGTTTGTGTAATCCACAAGAAACCTGAAGACCATATTTATAATCTTGAAAAACCTGAAGCCCTTAAAAAGTTTCATTGGATTTCAATATTGAAACTTAGAGTAATATGTACTAGTTCTACAAAACCTGAAAAAATTTTTGTCGAAGTAATAGTAAACTTGGTATGATTTTGCTGCAGAAAGCTAAATCGAATCTCAATGGTGCTACCTCGGTTATGTAATCCACCAGAAATCTGAAGAACATATTGGTAATCTTGAAAAACCCTAAGCCCTGAAAAAGTTTCATTGGATTTCAATATTGAAACTAAGAGTAGTATTACTAGTTCTACAAAACCTACAGCATTGTTCGTCGAAGTAATAGTAAACTGCTATGATTCTGCTGCAGAAGGCTAAATTGAATCTAAAGGGTGCTACCTCAGTTATGTAATCCGCAACAAATCTGAAGATCATATTGATAATCTTGAAAAACCTGAAGCCCTGAAAAAGTTTCATTGGATTTCAATATTGAAACTTAGAGTAATATGTACTAGTTCTACAAAGCCTGAAAAATTTTTGTCGAAGTAATAGTAAACTTGTTATGATTTTGCTGCAGAAAGCTAAATCGAATCTCAATGGTGCTACCTCGGTTATGTAATCCACCAGAAACCTGAAGACCATATTGGTAATCTTGAAAAACCCTAAGCCCTGAAAAAGTTTCATTGGATTTCAATATTGAAACTAAGAGTAGTATTACTAGTTCTACAAAACCTACAGCATTGTTTGTCGAAGTAATAGTAAACTGCTATGATTCTGCTGCAGAAGGCTAAATTGAATCTAAAGGGTGCTACCCTCAGTTATGTAATCCGCAACAAATCTGAAGATCATATTGATAATCTTGAAAAACCTGAAGCCCTGAAAAAGTTTCATTGGATTTCAATATTGAAACTTAGAGTAGTATTACTAGTTCTACAAAACCTACAGAATTGTTTGTCGAAGTAATTGTAAACTGCTATGATTCTGCTGCAGAATACTAAACTAAATTGAATCTCAATGGTACTACCTCGGCTATTTAATCTGCAAGAATCCTGAAAACTAAATTGATAGATTTGCAAAACCTGAAAGTTTTGAGAAAGTATTCACGGATTTCAATGTTGAAACTTGGGGTAACATTGCTAGTTCTACAACGCCTACTGAATCATTTGTCGAAGGAATAATAAACTTCTATGATTTTGTTACAAATAATTAAATTAAATCTCAATGGTGCCACCTAGGTTGTGTAATCCGCAAGAAATCTGAAGACCATGTTGATAATCTTGGAAAACCTGAATCCCCGAAAAATTATCTCTGAATTTCGTTTTTGAAACTTGAATTAACGTTATTAGTTCTAAGGAACCTCTAGAATTATTTGTCGAAGTAAGAGTGAACTCCTAAGATTTGGCAGCAGATCACTTAATCAAAGATCTGGTACTGCCTCGGTTAGTTAATCCGCAAGAAGCCTGAAGACTATATTGGAAATTGGGATCGTTATTCAAACATGCAGTAGCATTAATTGTTCTAGGAAACCTACAGGATTATTTGTTGAAGTAATTGTAAACTGCTATGATTTGGCTGCATATCACTAAATTCTAGTATCAACGGTGAAACCTTGATTAATTAACCCATATGAAATCCGAAGAACTTAAAACTTTCCATCAAAATTTCATTTTTGAGCCTTGAAGTAGCAATGTATGTTAGAACTACAGTTCAAATATATTATTCAACGTTATACTGACGTTAAATTATAAAGTTACCGCTAGCATATATTTTAACGCTGGGGTACATTATTGACTAAACCGACTCTGAACTCAGCCAGGCAAATTATTTAGTCTAAATTTAATCGTCAATTTGCATGCCATCTCTTCATTTGCCAGCTACTAATAATCTTAAATATTTATTGATAATTTACAATTATTCCCGACAGTTTATGGAAGAAGTCAGTATTCTTACTCGACTAGATGGATTCGTGATAAGCAGTCTTGGAAGGATTACATCCTATTAGATTGAATGATTTTTTGCATCAATTTTTGGTTGTACCGTTTTTGTTTTTTCGCCTGATTTGTTTTTTTCAGACACACCTTATCAGTTAATGCTAACTATTAAGCAATTTTCCTGATTTCATGTTTGGTTAATAGGATTTGGCGTCTTCATTTACTAGCTGTACCATCTACTACGCACATAATATAGTCAAAATATAGATGAATATATGAATAAAGTCGACGTTTTGACCGCCATTCTTTTAGCTGTATTGTAGAAGGACGCCATTGAATTTTTTGAGGAGCTGACAGTTACTCTTTTCCATCTGGAATATATGTAGCGAAGAATGTCGGTGATTTCATGCACTTTAATTAGAAACTTCTGAATTCAGTGACTGGCCAATACACCCCCACCCTCAGTTGTTCTCTGCGTGGACTCGTAGAGAATCGATTGTAGAGTATGATTGGGTATCTGAAGGAAATAGATGGTAAACTTTATCACATTAGTGGTAACTCTAAAGATTTGAGGCTGAAAGGTATTTGAAAGAAGAACAGCTGTTTGGTGCGAGGTTGATGCCATAGAGAAGACTTTAGAAGAGTGGTAGTCAATGAGGATATAGAGGTAGTTTCTTGCCACTCCAACAAAATCAGAGCCAGTCTAAAGGAAAATATACTTATAAAGGCTTACAGTCAATGCTCTAAAGAAACTTCAGTTATATTGCTATGACCAAATTCCTTCCAGATAAAAATGCTATCCTAGCCAGAAGTTATATTGTGAGACATGTTTTTACGTGAATTAATATGACTGAGTTTCTTCAAATACAGAGACAATTTTTAGTGTGGAAGGAATATCCTTCATCTCGTTTGATGTGATTGATAGGATTGGACGAGGGACTTGAGTTGCATGTCGTTTAGATGGCGGCTCATTTTTTAAATGAAGAAGCTCGCTCTTAAATCGTGTCTGTCCTGAAGATGCTAACCGGTAAGATTTAATTTAATTAATTATATTAATCACTCGTTTATACATTGTCGTTACGAGTTAAGAAATTGGGATACTACTATTGTAATATTATACACAAACTTAGCTAACCAAGATAGATTCTGCTTCTTTTTTTCTTTTCTTTTTTTGTCATTCCTTTTCATAGTATCACTTCTTGAAAATAGGGAATTTCATACTTTAATTCTGTTCCATGGAATATTAAGGAATCATCAAGCACTCTTGAGAATAAATTTGTGACATTGCGACTTGTAAAATTCAAAGAAACAAATTGCCTTAAAATTCTCATTGTCTTACCCATGATCAACAAGTGTAGTGATGTTGGCTACCATAGTGTAAACCTCTGTCTACTTCTTTATTTGTATGCTCTTTTTATATTGGCAGATGTAACGGTTTACGTAAATTCGAAGATAGTCAGTAAACGTTGGTATAAGGTCTTTATTGAATAACGTGAGAGTACACACACAAAAGAAATAAGGTAGAACAAGAACAACTAGCTAAGACGAAAGCGAAAGATGGACTGACTTTAGAAGTGTACCAAGAGTATAACTTTCCTGGAACGGAAGTTCCAGCTATTGGTTGTTCGACCATGCCTGGGAACGAGTCCTTTCCTACGACTAGCCCTAGTCCGCGAGCCCCCCCCCCCTGGACCACTCTCGTTGACACATAAATGGCCAAATCTCAAGAAATGAGACACCCGGAAGAGCCTTCTCGAATTTATGTTCCAAATACTTTACAGATTCTCCCCCTGTTTTAAGTTAAATTTCCCAAATTCGGCTTTATCCCGTTATTATTAAACCCTCAAACTTTAATTGAATTCAAAACGTTCAATACCCTTCCCGAATTATTCACTTCTCACCTACTAACATTCTATAGCATAAACTAGTAAACAATTACATAATATAAACACTACACAATACTTGCATAAGTAAACACTTGCATAGTATAAACGAACCACACTAACAACAGTAGTCGGGAACTGGATATTCTAACACTTAAGTTTTCTCTGTATACTTTAAAATAGACTTGTTCCCCGTACCCCTGAATTTGATGAGGACAAGGAAAGTTGGGATTATGTATAAACTTCGGATTAGGGCAAGAGGAATGACCGAGAAACGCTAATTAATCCTGAAAATACCAGCGACAAATAAATGAAATTGCATAAACTTATAAATAATGGAATAGGTATGTCAACCATTGTAGTTTGATTTTCTTACCATGCTGCAATGACGTTAAGATATTATTCCCAATACAATCCTCGGGGTTTTATTGCTGCGGAACGCCTTGGTTTAGACCTATTTGGTTTTGCTCTACTAGCTTGTGGTTCAACAAATGGCAGTACTACTGGGGATATCTCTACATTACTATTAGTGCTACTCTCCTGGTTTTGTCTTCTTTTTTTACGATAAGCCTACTACTCCTTCTCTCATATTGACATGATCAAGTTATTTTATTCTATAGATACTTTTCACTGCGCTAAGCACCTTTGATTCCCGATTAGCTAATGAAGAAAAATATGGCTTGCGGACGATTCAGTCTGAAAAATTCTCATTATCATCCTTTGATTAGAATAAGACTTTAATCTCTAAACTGTTTCTCGATTACTCCAGGAATGCCCCCTTCCATGGAAATTATTTTCCGGAAATCAAAACACGCGGAAAAAAGCCCCTGGATTATTTCCCGGAACATCTCCACATGAAAAATTTGGCAAAGAGAATGTAAGATAATTAGAAAGATTTCGTATAGTTATTCTGTCAAATCCCCCAGTGTAACATTTCCCTGGAATATTCAACCCCCCCCCCCCATAAATTTCCCTCCCCAAGGAAGATTATCCCCATAGAAATCCACCCTAAGCACAACCTCCCCCCCCCAGAAAAAATGTCTGTATACTTCGCAATAACAATTGCTATGCGTAAAACAATTGGTGAATTTCATAACTTACACGCCTCTCCTCACGGACTGTGGGGTCATTTTACACCTAAAGACATAATTATTTGATCGTTCAACTATATTGAACAAAATGGCTGTCTATACATTTTTTATCACATAATTTTGGTGAAAAATGGGCGTGGGAGGGGGTCCAGGTGCCCTCCAATCTTTTTGGTCACTCAGAATGGGCATTAGAACTTTTAATTTCTGTTTGAATGCACCCTCTCCCGATCTTCTAGGACCATTATTTCGATATAATCACCCCTGGAAAAAAAATAACGATCATCCGTGATTTGTCTTCTGGCAAAAATAGCAAAATTCCACATTTTTGCAGATAGGAGCTTGAAATTTCTACAGTAAGGTTCTCTGTTACGCTGAATTTGATGGTGTGATTTTCATTCCTTTAATTTTAGGGAGTGTTTCCCCCCTATTTAAAAAAATCAGGCAACTTTCTCAGGCTCGTAAATTTTGATGGGTGACACTAAACTTGATTAATCTTATGCATTTTGATTCAGCATAGTAAGCTGATCCTTTTGATGTATCTATTGATATTAAAATCCCGTTTTTTTTTAGAGTTTCGGTTACTATTGAGCATTTCGTGTGGGTAACACTGATGTGTCTCTTTTTTCCTCTTTTTTTCCTCCATGGATGATTACATCAAACCAGTGGTTGTTGAAGAATATCAGGAGACGGCCCAGTTGAATGTAAATGACAAACTAGAATTTCACAGTCATATGATATATCTCAGTTATTCTTTTTCTAAATTATAAGTCAGATTGTCACGAAAAAACAAACTGCAGAGATATGTTGGATTCTCTGGTTTTTTTTTTGGGGGCGGGGGGTGTTTAGTAGGCATGGATTGAAAGGACTTGGAACAGTTGTCTGGATTAATTGTTATTTTTACGAAAGATGAGCAAAACTAACTTAAAATTTGAAGGAAAAAGGCATGAAGATTACACAATTATCAGGATTTTTTCATAGTTTTTGATAGTAGGCTAAACCTTTTTCCAAAAAAGGAAAATACCGAGATTTTGTTATTACTTTAACAAATGCCTTGCTATCGCTGTTTTATTTTTTAAAAAATATGAAAGAAAGCAGAAACTAGGGGTCATATAAACTTGTTTTACTCTTGAATGGTTTCTCACTGACGCAACCGTTTATTCAAGCTTAAATCTCTTTAAGGATGAATACACATCCTGCTCCTGTGATTATTTTTTCTGAAATATTGCCTGATATTTTCACTTTTGTAATCAAGAAAAGAGAATAGTGTTTAATTTACAAGCTGAAATTCAATCTTTCCGGAAGCACTCATACCGTTGTGTTGAATTTAAATGACATATTTTGCATGCTGTCTTAAGAATAATTTTTTGTGCTTTAGGCACTGAAGATAAATTTAAATTTATATACAGTGGGTTTAGGGATCCCATTTGAAGAGGAATAATTATATAGGATCCAGAAAAGAGCAGTCATGACTGAGGCACTTTATGCTTTCAGGGTAAACAATCGCTCTCCAGATCAACTTTTTTTTATTTTTTAAAGAAAGTGATAGACTCAGGCCAGGTAAACAGAACTTGGATACATGGAAGAATCTTGCAATCCTCCTAAATCTTTCCCCATCTTTAATACTTCTGAGAAGATGCAAATAATTGTCTGTAAAAATTATATGTAGCCTACAGAAATTTCTAAAGTTAGGTTAAAAATAGTAGATTTGAATACAATTATGTTACTGAAAAATTCTCAAACCATGACAAAGAGTTCATGAACTTCTCCTTTTTTCAAGATTTGTTCTCTATTCATATCCACAGCATCTTTTTTCATCTCTTGTTCCAGTAATTAGCCAAGATAATCAATTGAGGAAAGCTTCATCGTTCCTCATGACGGAACAATAATGGCACATTGAGATTTCACCGCCCTAAAAAAACCACTTGGTTGTTTCAGTTTTGATTTAGATGAATAATGGTTCCATCTGCTTTTACCAAAATATTTTGTAGAAATTTTAACTTTAATCAGTTCATTTAATCACCCGTATCTGCGTCAAACAAGGCTCCTTTTGAACAATCTAAATTCATGCTATTTTCCTTCTTTTTACAAATGAATTTGACGATTATCTCTTTTTCCAAGATATGGTTATTAAACTTTAATTGTGCTTGAGATGTACAGTATAAGACATTCAGTCTGGCGGATGATGAGATTTTTTTTGTGTTCTTCCTCTTCTCTGTTTTACCTCTTCGTTGTTTTTTTTCCCGATGACAGGTTTATTTCAGAATGGATAAATTTCTACGAAATGAATCTAGTGTCTGTGACAAAATATAACAAAAGTTCATGGGCTTTAGATCCGCATGGATATGTAAATACTAATATTAGTTGATTATGCAGCCTGTTAATTTTACATAAATATGCATAACCAATGGCTTAAGCCAAAGGATCTCAAATTGTGAGCCTCGGTTCCATGTGGAGCGGTAATGTCGACGTTAAATAGTCTTGTTAAATGTCGACATTTAAGAGCCTTGGTTCCATACGGAGCGGTAATGTCGACGTTAAATAGTCAATTAAACAGTTTGGCAAATTTTTGATATTTCCAGTTCTCGGAATTACTTGTAAAAATATCTTGAGCTTTCGGAAAATTATTACAGCTTTGGAAAGTAGAAATTAGTAGAGACGCTATTAACGATTGCTTTCTTTGCTGCTCCAGTTTGTGACCTCCAATAAAGTTATTTTATTTTCTAATATGAAATCTCTTTGAAGATCACCAATCATAGCTGGCTTATCAAATGGTTCGGAAAATAATTTCAAGCAGATAATATCGAGATAGATTCAAGGCCCATTTAGAGCCAAGAACCCCAACTGAATTTGCTTCTTTTGGCAGAAGAACCTTTATTGAGTTGTCTTGCGACAATATATTGAAGAGAAAATTTGGTGGCATGGAACTTTCTGATCTTGGATATCGAATATCATAAAACTCTACGCTTACTAACTTTATTTGCAAAGTCGTATTTGTGCGAAGCTGGCGTTTCGGCTGGTGCAGTAATGAAAAATAAGAATCGCTATAAAATTAACGTTAACAAGAAATATGGGTGCTCATATTGTGACGTGAGCAAGCCGACCCTTCCCATTAACGATTTTGATAAAGTCAATAATAGATCGGTGTTCATTAGATTGTCTCTGAATTTCAGATATGTGATCAATTTATTTTGAAACTAATCTTACCGCATTGAAGTGCACCTCAATGGCGTGTTTAACCCTTATTGAATGCATTTGTCCAACAACAAGCAAGATTATGGTGGCTGCCCAGACCCTATTTTGATATCACTGAAATAGTTGAAATTACTTATTCAACTATTTCAACAAATATCTCTAGAAAGTCAAAAATTAAAAACAATCTGATATGTTAAATTAGAAGCGGGAAAATCTGATGTTATTACGTAGACGCACCTGTTCAGTCTAAGTAAAAGGATTCCATGAATTTCAACTATTCTATTTTTTTTTTTTTTTTTTTTTTTTTTTTTTTTTTTTTTTTTTTTTTTTTTTTTTTTTTTTTTTTTTTTTTTTTTTTTTCGAAGTTTTGACTTTAAATTTTCAACTTGGAGAGTAATTGGAGCTTTACTAGTTGTTTTACTGGTACATGGCTTAATCTTCGTATATTTCATTTATCAATACAGTCTTGCACTCTCTCTTTCTGACTTTCACTGCGATTACATCTTACTCTTTGATTGTTTTCTCTGTAATCAATTCTTCCGCACCCAAAGTAAACACTGGAGTTTTTGTCATCTTTGGATTTAGTCTAATAATGCTAACATCTGCCACTAGTAGCACACGATAAAAACAATCCTTAGAACTTTTTTTGCTAACGACTACCTTAATAGTCATTTTATTTCAGTTTACCGGACTGTCTTGAACTCTCTCTACATAATTTCATCCTAATTACTCTTCACATTTTAACTCTTTTTTGTTCTCTAATCTTTTTTCCGGGCAAAAATGAGATAGGAATAAAGTTTATATAGTACAAAGAAAGATTTTATCTTAGACATCCTCCCTGTCTTTATTTCAGCGCTAAATAAACCTTCTTGCCTAGGTATCTTAAAATGATGCAGCAACTGGGACCCAAGGTTCACAGCTGCCGAACAAAACAAGCGAGTGTGTGAATGAATTAGATCGAACCATTTAAAGACAAAACAAAATCTTAGCTGCTTAAGAGAAAGAGAGAGAGATAGAGAGAGAGAAAGAGAAAGAGAGAGAGAGAGAGAGAGAGAGAGAGAGAGAGAGAGAGAGAGAGAAAGAGAGAGAGAGAGAGAGAGAGAGAGAGAGAGAGAGAGAGAGAGAGAGAGAGAAGAGAGAGAGAGAGAAAGAGAGAGAGAGAGAGAGAGAGAGAGAGAGAGAGAGAGA
The DNA here is from genome assembly GCA_027921565.1 of Artemia sinica. Classification (NCBI taxonomy): domain Eukaryota; kingdom Metazoa; phylum Arthropoda; class Branchiopoda; order Anostraca; family Artemiidae; genus Artemia; species Artemia sinica. The sequence goes on from CM051270.1 coordinate 49,141,913, forward strand.
GAGAGAGAGGAGAGAGAGAGAGAGAGAGAGAGAGAGAGAGAGAGACGGATTCTTTTGGGTATCCGACTGACTGACCATAATTTTAAATAGTGATTCTGACAAAAATGGGATTCTATCATGTTTTCTAGGGCTATAATGAGAGGAAGGTTGAAAAGCTTAGGCCTACTTACGTGTCAATATTTTCTTTTTTCTTAAGAAAAAAACATTTTCTTATTGAACAGAAAATTTTGATTTCTTTTTTAATTTGTCTTTTGAAAAACAGCAAGCGTTAATCAGCTTTTGTATTCAGGCCTCAATTACTAGATGGCATCGCTGCAGCTCAAACATTTGAAGGTCACTCTGCAGTAATGATTTTGTAGACTTGAATAAAGAAGGTGACGTAGATCTCATTGAAAGGTACCTTATGGTACTTTCGTTGGCTACAAATGTACCTGAAACAATTGTTGAAGGTAAAATAGTAACTTGTTCATTGTTTTTGTCTCATTTTTATTCTTGTTTTTTTGTGTTTGTTTTCGTTATTTTTCTATTCTGTTTTTATTCTTTTTCTTTATATAGTCCTTTTATTCTATTTCTTTTGTTCCTTTGTCTATTTAATTATTTTATTATCATTTAATTCTTTTCTAGTATTTGTTGCTTTTCTTTCTGTGTTCTATTTGCTTTGCTATGATTCTAATCTAATTTATTATCCTTATATTTTTATAAAATAAAGGATAATTCTTTCTTATTTTCTTCTAATATGAATCACATTTAAAGATACATTATACCACTTTCAATGGCTATAGTAGGTGCACCAGAAACAGTTGTGAAGGTGAAATAGTAGCTTTTTAATTATTTGGTTCCATTTCTATTCTTCTCTGTTTTGTTATTTTTCATTATTTCCTATTCTTCTTTATTCCTCTTTTACTCTATTTTCTAACTTTAACTAAACAAATTAGCATAGAAATAGTTTTATTTACATTCAACAAACAAATACATCAACAAGCAAAAGCGAGCAAATATAAACAAACAACAACTATCTATATCATTTTTCATCTATTCTCTTTTGTTTTTTTTTCTTCTATTCTCATTTTGCTCTGCTGGGCAATACCGGCCCGGGGTTTGATCCCCGCCGCAGCAAGGCTGGAGGACAAGCATGCTACTTGTGCCTGTGAAAAAGACCCAGCAACTGAAACGTCGATTCGACGTCCTATGTGCCAGCAACAGCTATGGAGGATCTCTATCCTTTTTTTCTTGTTTCATTTTATTCTTCTCTATTATTCTTAATTCTTATTTTTCATTCTTTTTTCTTTATCTGTCTATTCTAATTTATTCTTCTTTTATTCTCGTAGTAATTAAGTAAATTTAATAGCGCTTAAAGCCCTAGGGCCATGACAATAGAGAACAAAAAAGAAAATTCACTTTTAATAATTAACATTACCTAAGCATAACATGAACATTACATAGCACAAACAAATAAAAAACAAATCACAAAATCTACTTCTGTGCTTCATCGCCAACGTGAGAACTCATTCTAAATTTTTAACACTTGCAAAGCAGTCTTCCCTCATTACATTCATCAACCATCTCTCATCGATCTTACACTTCCATACACTTCATTTCTCACCTCAATCATATTGATCTTATTTCATCCTTGCACTAAAGTAGTGGATTTCTAGGTTTTAATAGGGAAAATTAAATGAATTTAATACAAATTAAAACAAGCTTCATTACGTGAGACCCCTCCCCCCTAAAGAACCAGAATTTGTTTTTCTCATTTATAGAAGTTTTTCAGTTCCCTTGTTTTCACGTGTATTTGGCTTTTCTTTTTTCTCCTTCACCGTTTATTCTAAATCTATAAGTAGAATAAAAATATGAATGGTTCATTGAGTGTTGCAAGAAATATTATAGGATCTTAAAAATAGTTTGAATAAGTATGCCACTACCTATAATTTAAATACACACAGTGTAAGTTTATAGAGGGCTAGATAGGGAAGGATTTAAAAGATTTAATTTTACATTTTTTACACCAAAAGATTTTGAAGGTTCATAGTAACTCTATGAAAGAGGGAGATGATTTTGTGTGGGGGGGGGGGCTTCTAAGTTCCTGTCATCAGACCACCTACCTGAAAGGGGTTGTTGGATCTCAACAATACGTAGTAGGAAGTAAGAGCTAATTTATAATTATATTATCGATGGTCAGGATCTTACCCTATTTAGCGGAAAGAAGGGTGCCCCTTAATTCATTGCAGTAAGAAATGTATCAGAGGTGGTTGCTATATCTGAACTAAATATAGTGGGAAGATACTAAAAGCAATTGTCTTAACAATGTCTTTGGGGGGGGGGTATGTAATCAATCAAGAATCTATAAAAGATGACAGAGGACTCCTAAATTCATGTCTTCACGACATCTACCTGAATGGGTTGTCCGATATCAATCAAACTGGATGAGAGGTAAGAACTGGTGTCATAGTTGTGCCTATTTTGAGTTGAGACTTGTTTTTATCTCTGTGAGGACGAAGGGTTGGTGCATAAATTCTTGGAATGAAGAGCAGGTGAAATAGTTTTTGAATTGAGCCGGGCGGAAAGTGAAAGCTAATTTCCACATTATTCCTTTTTGAGGTTCGGACCTGATCTGACGTCTGGTGGAGAATGTGGTCTTATCTACTCGTCAAGATGTCTATCAGTACGGTTTATCGGGTCTCAATTACACCTGTTAATGACTAACAGTCATGGGGATTGTCATAATGATGTCTTCTCTGAGTCTAAGACCTATTTGACTCCTGCTGGGTATAAAGGGGATCCTAAGTTCTTCTTTCCCATTAGAGTGTCCTCTAGAAGGGTCATCGGATCTCAGTCAAATTTAGAGCTAGCGTTCTAATCTAGCCTTTTCGGTCCAGGTATAGTATGACCTCTTTGATGAGGGGGAGGGGGTGTAGGATAAAGGGGTCGCTAGATCTTCGTCATTCACTCTTGTACCAGCTGAGCTTTGTGGGAAGTACCAATTAGGCTCTTAGTTGTGCATTTTTAAGGGGTGCATCTGATTTCACCTCTGTGGAGAGGGGGGTCGAGGATTCTAGTGAAGTTACCCGAAGGCTGATAGAATTCAGCCTAACCTGGCTAACCGGTAGAGCTATGGTTTCAGGTGTCCGTGTTGCATTCGACTTCCGTGTGTTAGGTCCTATTTTTTTGTTTATACCAGTATCCATTATGAGGGCTTATGAAATATTAATTAAGTGGGTGGCGATTGGCTGTCTCGGTTTCAGTTGCGTTTTTAAAGGGTTTGACTACAACTTATTAGCTTATGGAGTGTTTGTTGCTGGTAGCAACTGCCATATGAGCGTTTTGGTTTTATATCAGCTTTTGGTTAATTTGTATCCTAATATCGATTAGCTAACCATTTTGTAGATGGTTTATTATCAGAGGAAATCGTCCAGTGGGTAATCAAAAAAGAAAATATTTGAACAAGTAGATCAGTAAAAAGTAAACTTCAGTCAATTCGCTTTGCCGTCGCTTCGTGGACATAAAACTCATTTTGGGAGTTGTTCAATTCCACGACGAACTGTAAATGTAAGATGGAGCATACAAGCGTTTTCCCATGAGACTCTCGCTTCCTCTTTCTCTGTTCTGCAAACTAAATTCACTTTTGCTTAAAATAAAGCCTCAAAAATGTCGTTAGTAGGTTGATGAACGGATCTTTTATGTTTGAAAACGATGACGATATTTTACTATTTCTTTTTCACATTCAGTTGTCCATCTTCACTTACCTCGTTTTTCAGATTTTTTGAAACGTGCAAAACATGGCGTTAAGGTCGTCAAGGCAGCTAAATCACTAGATCTATGCTTGGCATCTGTAGCACATGTTCTTTCTACCAAACTAAAAACTGAAAACTCTAAGGTAAAACATCCAATTGCTCTCATTCGCTGTGAATATTGGGTTTATATTTTTTCAAATATTTGGTTTGCATTTGTACTTAGTTTTACTACTAAAGATAGTTCAATTATTTTATTCAAGCAAAGAAATCGTCCTTTTAAGCTGTTCTTTCTGTATCATGGGAAGAAGTGATCGCGGCTGTTATGTTAAAGGTCATTGGATTTGACCGAACTGGCCAATAACTGCCTTATATTGGTCTCATACATCTAAATATGGCATGGGTCTTCGGACCCTTGTCCCGTTGGATGTTTTACGATTTTGTTGTAATCTATGATAAATCAAAATCGTTTTCTCCCCTTTTAATGTTTCTAGACCATGCATCTTTTAATTGAAAATGATAATAGAAGAAAGAACCAACTATAATTGTTTGTTTACGACTTGGAAATTATAGCAAATAATTCATAATGTATGCTTAGTACTAGCCGTCGTGTTGCAGTGCCCTTTTTGTCAGTCTTCTTTGGAGCAACCTTTCTTGGTATGCCAGTACATATAAATTTAAATTATGTTAAATTTATTTTAAATTTTGTTTCTGAAATTTAGAGACTGTAGTAAAAAGACTTAAGGAATGATAAAATCTTAAAAATGAAAATGGTGTCTGTGTATTGGTCACAATAGTCGTGGAGGAACGGTGGAACCTTGGTAACTCAAATCCTATTGGGATCAAAATACCTTAAAAGTTAGATAATTTCGAAGACCACACTGTCTTTCCATGACGATAAATGAATTTCACGAAAATATACTGGATATTGCGGTCACATGTGCAGTGACCGTTTATCAGCAGAAATACTCTGCTGAAATACAAAGTAGAAATATGTCATCAGCAGAATTTCTGCTGATGACGGTCACTGCACATTTTACCGAAATATCAGTATATTTTTGTGAATTATCACTGTTTGACTAAAAGGATTTATCACAATTCGAACTTTTATCTATCTTGAAAGTTAGACCGACTAAAGTGTTCACAGACATAATCAAAATTGTCAAATTACCATTACTGTCCACCTGGTTTTGATTCTCGTCTTTGTTTCACAGTTTTCAATTTTGGATGTACTTATTTTTTTTTACATGTCTGATCTTATGTCTGATCTTAAGATTGTTTTAGCATTCCAGCTAGACTAAACGAACATTTCGATTAAAATGCAGTTTTTGCAGCAACTAAGAGTCACATGATCATATGGATACCACATAATGTCACTTGCATGATATGTTCAGGAATTACATGAAGAATTGTCTCCACAGTTGCGTGTTTTCTCTCTGTGTGTATTTATCTCCCACAGCCTCGCTTTTGTTTCGTTGTTTTTTCTAGCAAGGTCTGTATCGCCCCTCCCCCATTGTTTTGTGTCGTTACTAGTTTTTATCCCTTCTTAAATACTGAGCTGAGAGCCGTACGAGGGGCGCTTTGCTGCATTTACTTTGTCCTGGATTTTGTTTATTAATAAGCTTGATTTCGTTCAATTGCTTGTAAAACTTCAGTCGTTTTTCGTTACAAAAGTGCGGTCATTTGCGTAGAAATAATTATAGGCTCATTTTCTAATAGAATAATGTTAGTAAATTTAAGCAGAATAATTAGTTTAAAAGTTATTTTTGCATGTTTAGGTTATTTACATCCTGTGCAATCAGTAAAAAATGGCATTTTGGAGTTATGTGGCAGTTTATATCGACTGTATTGTTTTGTTAAATTTCTTAAGTATTTTCTACATGGCTAAATAGATGTCGAAAACAACTACTTTTATCCCTGGTATCATTTCCCATGAAAGCTTATTTTTAAAATAATGAAAGCTCGTTATCCATAAAGCTTAATTTTTAACAGGCAAGGACAAAATCCTACTGTTCCTGAAAACTTATAGTTTCAAACCAGTTGAGAGCGGCACAGATTTGCGCGTTCCTTGTCCACCCCACTCTGTTAGGAGTTTCAACTTTACTCCCTGTCCTGAAGATTGTGCTTGCTCCATATCTTTTCTTGTGACCTCTTCGTATCCCCTCCTGCTTTTCGTTATGAGCCAGCTAGATTACCACACGACTTTCTGGCATTCGGCTGGGATGTTTAATTCGTGTATAACTATTGGCCAGGAGACGGGCCTAAAGTAAGCCTTTGGGGTGTGACACATTTTTTCTTTTACGAGCCTGATGATGATTAACACTTACTACACGCTGCTGATGAAAATCAAGAAAACTTTAATAAATCTGGTAAATTAGTTATACTTTTCATGGCACTAACATAGCGTTATTAATAGAAAGTACCTAGGTCATATATATTATCTTTGTGGCAAGAATATGAATGTTTTATTTTAAAGTCACTGAGCGAGGGAAAAACAGTGAAAGGGAGTGATGTATCTGTAGCAATAGCGGCCTTAGAATCCCGCCATAAAATGAAACTTGTAAATAGAGAGCTTGAAGTTGAAGAAGTAACAAGAAACTCGTTCGTAACTGGAACGACAAATGTAAGTCTGACCTATACTACTTTTATTTGTCTACTTTTACCGTTTCCAAGGAGAAAAAAAAAACAATGAGAGACTTTTCTTCTAGTAACAAATTCTGTACTCTTAGAAAATTTTTAAACGCAGCTTTTGGTTCCTTCCTACTTGTAAAAACAGAAAATATACCTTTTTCTTTTTTAATCAGGCTGGCTTAGTTAGGCTAGTTAGCAAGAGCTGAAGTTCCACCATGAAGAGACTAATAGTAAAAGATTGTTTCTTTAGAGACGGCAAAAAAGAGTTAATATAATGCTTTTTTCTCTAGTCTGTAAATGTAAAAAAGGTGAAAGCCTAAAGATTTGTAGTCAGGGTTGCCACCAAATTAAAAAAAATGGATCCTGTTCTTAAGTAAAAAAAAAAAAAAAGTAGAAAAGAACTTTAAAGGGTATAATAGGCGAAGATGGCTTTTCTGGTGTCTTAGAACCAAGGGTTTTAAAACTTGGATTTTAGAAGCTAAATCTGAATTCTTAATTTCTTCTAGCCTAAATTTTGTCTCCAAGCATTCTTTCATCGACGTTGTAATACTTACTTTCTCAGTATCATTCAGTCGAATTAATATATGCATACTCACACAGTGTGAATTAGTACTTTTAAATAAGTACTTTTCTGATTGGTATTTGGGAGTGGTTCTGAGTATAGTCCAAGGTACCATTTCTGAGAGTCCTATGTACCAAACAGGTTTTTCTGGTAGTCCTATTCTACAGGTCATTACACCTTTGCCAAGAGGAACGAGTATAACTTGATTGGTGATTAGGATTTGAATAAAAGGAATAGTTTTCTTTACAATTCATATTAGTAAGAGAATTGAATTCAAAGAGAATAGTTTTTATTTGAGAGGATATTAGTGGAGAAAAAAAAAATGAGTGGTGCATTTACATTATTGGAGATTAATGATGGAACCGACAGCAGCAGCAGCAACGATATACGAGTACCCAATGTGGCTGTGGAAATAATTGCTGGCTGTAGACTATGTCTTGAATGGGACATTATGTATGCGAGATATGTGATATCATTAAGCAAATTTAAGCAGGAGGAGCAGCTGTGTTTTGCTGGAAAAGTAAATATTCTCCATATAAATAAACTTCGGTCAGCATTAGATGTCCTATCGAAATATATTGATGAGAACAAAATGCATCAGTGAATAATATTATTATTGTAATTATGATCAATAAAACTGTTTCTAAATCAATGGTATTTTTTCTTTTTCTATAGTAGACTAGCGTATATTTTTTAGAGTACAAAAAGAAATTCTGTTTAGTCTGAAGTTGGTTGTGAGAGAGTTAGGACTCTAAAAAATGGATAGATTCGAGAAAGATCGAATCATGAGGAATCTAGTTCTTATGGAAAAAACGTTTGATTCTAGATGATGATTTTCTAGAGTTGTCTATTCAAAGGAAGATATTTTCTCGGGAATGCTTGTCGATATAATGAAAACTGATTCTCCATCATTAGACTATTGTATGAAGCTTCTACATCGTGGTCCAAATGCATTTACACAATTTATTGATATATTGATCACGACACAGCAAAATGATATTGTGGATATGCTTTTAAACATTAGTTTTTAGAAATTTAGGACTTTTTTTTCATAAGAAAGATGGTGCTCAAGGATGATTTACTCCTCTCTCTCTCTCTCTATCTCAGACAATTTTTGATGTTGCTAGCTCAGTTTCATTGTGGCAGTGAGAGCGTTAACACATGACAAAATGTTCCATACATGTCCGTTATGTATGTACACACAGGGCAGCTGGTCATCATGTGAGAATTGCACAATGATTGAGGAGTATGATGAAAAGTGTAGATTATGCAACCCGTGTAAATTGCATAGAGGATATGCTGTACAAATTAAAGGTTGTAATTCCTGTCTTGAAGAGGTGTGTGACTCTCATCCTAGAGGCCACCTATGCTCCAATTGTCATTATGATAAATGTAAGCAGTGGGAGAGTACATATCCCGGTATGATTGGAAAGAATCCTAACCGTGATTTTAGTTTATTGCTACGAGATTGGTATCGTCGTGGTTTTAGATTGTTCTGGGAGGAGGAACCAGGTCAACGATTCAACTGTTGGAACAACAAGAGAATATGGTTTCTACGTCATTGTTGTGAAGACACTGGGTGTTATGATTATAAGCCCACTGATTTTTATTTGGCTGTGACGGAATGTGATTCGACACTTGAGGACACTGTTTGTGAAATTGCTTCAAATAGGCAAATTGAAACATGTGAATTCTATAGAATGAATGAGAATAGTATCATTGACTATACAAAGAGATATGACAAGAGTGAAGTCACACTCTACTGTAGAAAATGTGACCCTGACATTGCACTACATCAGGATCAGTACACTGTGAATTCAGATAATCTACCTGCACTAGTTGTTGTCGACAAATACCTAGTAGTGGATGAAATCTAAAGAGTAGAAAAGTCGTCGTTTTATCATGTATATAATTTTTTTTTTATTAATAAACAATTTCACATACATCTTTAGAACATTTTATTCTCAGGGCACTAAAATCAATATTAAATACACTTGTAAGTATATTCTCCACTAGAAAGTCGTTCAATCGAAGTAAGTCAACGTAGATGTTGAGAAACTGCTTGTAGGTGTAGCCACGACATCTGAACATGAAAAAGAGTAGTGCATGAAAGCCACATGTCTTGGTCGTTAAATCCTGTACTCTTCGTTGATTTTGAATAATGGTTTTCCCGCTGCTTTCAATAAAGTTGCTGATGTATGGAGCGTAGAATTTATACGATAGGTCAAGAGGATCAAAAAATTCAATATTCTTTGCTGTTTGAAAGATGCATAGCCAATGACCGGTCTTCAAAGTCGATGGACTGCTATTAACGATGATTAGGGTATTGTTAACACTTAGAATTTTTTCAATGAAGTCCGAGGGTATGCAATAGGACTTGTACTGGGACATGTATGGATCCATACTAAATACGTTGATTATTTGGTTTGTGTTCATGGTGCTAGGTCTAGTAGAACACTGCCGTCGGGCGTGATTTCCCAATAGGTTTCAAATTGACTCAGTGATATTAGGGTGATACTCTCAGTCAGAGCATTGGCAAATGTACACTCTAAATGTACATTCCCTGTTCGTACTATGGTCATATCTTGCGTGCCTGACAAATCCAAAACAATAACCCCATGATTTTTTGAAAACATTGAATCGGTTATTCCATTTTCAAATAGTTGAGAGTCATGATCTAGGGATTGCATGGTCAACTCGTACAGAGTTCTATAGGATTTTTTGTCAAATGATAGAGTGTACAGTGGAATACCATTCACTTTGCACACGAGGCTAGATAGATCGAAAAAATTAAAATCGTGGGGGGATTCAGTCCAGGATCCAACGGCACTGCCACTCTTCACAAAGGCCAATGCCAATTTTGATGGGATTTCTCCATTGATAAATGATGAATCGCTATAGCTACGAGAGCCGGTGGCAATGTGACGTTGATTAGTGATCGTATGGGGGACAAGAAGTTTAATGTTGTTACCATTGGCTCTTAGCTTTTCCACTGCCAATGCAACAGAGCTCATAACTTGTTGTTTTCGAACGTGGAGAATTGCCGATGTGATAACAACATTTGCATCGGGTGCTGCAGGAAGTGTTTTTCTCAAAATGAAATTCGATGGGGCCCATCTGTAACTTTATGTCAATCTTGACATTGGGGGGTAGCCATTGGGATATATTGAATATCTCATGATTTAATTTTCCAACTAGATGATACTCCTGGGTCACTGCAGTAGTCAACTCACCGTCAGTATCAACACCTGTTCGATATTCATAGCCCAATGATTGTCCTCTCAACTCCTTGTAAGCCTTTGGCGTCATCATCATAAATTGTATGTAGCTTGCATAGTTGGATAAATTATTGCTAGTGCTCACCAATGTTCCATTAATAAATACATTAATTTGCTTGAATAGGTTGTGTAGAATACAGTTTTCATAGGAGAGACCATCACCGGCATTTGGAGTTGTATTATCTGACTTTTTCTTCACCACAACATTTAAATCAATAAATGTTGACGACAAATCAATGAAATAGTCTTCATTGGAAAATATTTGAAAGTGTATATTTTCCGAGAGGGGTTGTTGAGGGTGAAATTGTTCATAGTAGCCATACTTGACACTGACATCAATATTTTCAGCATTGAATAGATTCAATGAGGAACTGATTGATGGATATGATTCCTTGTGGGGGAGATAAGTCATCTTAAGAGAAGAAATCCTTCTTTGATCTAACAATCTTTTTCTTTTTCTTCTTCTGCTGCTGCTTATTGGCCTTCGTTGTTTTATTTCTCAAAGTCCTTGTTGATGTCCTTTGCTTCCTGCCTGGGCGGAGACTGATGAGTGAATGACGCGAACGCATCCTTTTCAATCCCTCCCCATTTTGTCGAGATTTTAATTGTTCACCAACAGCTCTTGCTGAAGATCTAATATTTTCCTTAACACTCTCCTTGAAATTCTTGCCCGACCCCCAGTCCTGTAGTGTGGAGGCAGCAAAATTTGATGCAGCAGGTACAAGATATTTTTCTGGCAAGGGGTAGTGCAGAACGAAATAGCCTAGCAAACCAGCTACCAAGACCATAGCCAGACATTGTAGTACGCCCCTTGTAGTAGTCCATCCATTGCCTATTTGACGTGGACTCAAAGCACCAAGATAACAATCGATATCGGGACAGACAAATGGAATTCTTCTATTGTTCATTTTAGGTGATTGTACTGTCGTTGACAATGGGTCGAAAATGACACGTAATCACTGCTAAGCCTTTTGAAATTGCTAGAGAATCACCTAATTCAGTTCTTAGTGTTAACTGACAGAGTTCCAAATAGGAAGTGTTTACGGGAATATACTGAAGATGCTTTATATTGTAGTGATGAACATGTTCTTGATTGGTTTTTCGTTCAAGAACTCGTAGGAGGGGAACATTTGAATTACCAACCCGAGATGTTTCCACAAATGAAGCGTAGAGAAATATACAAGTATCCGTGGAGAAGGCAGGTGGGTAGTCAGCAAAAATGAAATTAGTGTTTCCAGTACTTCTACCATTGATTATATTGAGCTTAAAGCCAAGAACGTTCTTTAAGCTATCATTGAGAATAATCTTTTCATTGGCAATAGGTGAACTAATGTAGATCTTGCCCTCCTCCTTTGAATAGTTGAAATGAAAAGCTCCTTTTTTACGAGCAGAAATTCTTTTTATTGATAGTACGACATAAATCATTCATGCAGGTGAGCTCCTCGTAGGGTAATTCAATATATGGATAATCCATCCAATTGATTTTTTGAATTTGTTCTTGATCACCTGGTGGTGGCGGCCAATCATAGGGTCTAATTTTTATATCATATTTACGATCCTTTCTCAGGATGTCATAGGTATTTTTGAGAATACAGTCGACAAGAGCCACTTCATATGCACCGTTCAAATTTGACGGCGGGTGAGAGTTTTGTCCAAAAATCACTTGTCGTATTCAAGTCATTGTAGAGAGGATCGGAAACGTTGGACATGAAAGTTACATAGAAATCATTGGGCATTGTCAATATCTTCAACACCAATCCAAGAATCAAAATCAGAGTTGTATCCTAGCCATCGAACAAGTAACTGTTTCTTACCCCTGTGAGTACGTGTCTTTAATATCTTTTCAATTTGATAGATTTCACTAGCATTTTTAACTTTTTGCAATTCATAGTCATAAAAGCCGCCGAGAATCTCTTCATCTTTGGTATCACGCAGGCGATAAGTTATGGGTTTAGTGTCTAGGATTTTTGCCACTTTAAAAAGTTCAGTGGACCACAAGTAATTCCCCTTTTCAAAAACATTAGTTGTTCTATTAATTCGAACAGTATCACCAACATTGAATCTTCTTCTTGACTTTTGATTCATTGGAATATTGTTTAAGAAAGGTGTCAATTGTATTATGATCCGAATGATGAACTTCCGTTGGTGTAGAGTTGGACAATGATTGATGAGGTCGTTGATTATAAATCAACATGATTTTATCTAGATCATGAATAAAAGCCGACGTATTTTTCAATGTACATATATCTTGAAATTAAAAGCCGAATAGTTTTTCTTATCAATCGTTCGGCCAATGCAGCCTTTATAGGACTGTGACTATGATAGAGCAGTGTACTATATTTGTCTAGTACTTTTGCAACATGAGGATTAACAAATTCACTACCGCGATCCGTTTGAATTTTTTTTTATATGAATCCTTTTCGAGAATACTTTCAATGGCCTGAGCAACTTCAACACCTCTCTTTGATCGCAATGGAATTGCATATGCATAGCGACTAAAAACACTGATTGCAAGTAGAATGTACTTGTACGGTGTATTGTGACGTCTTTGAAGCTCATCTAGAGTCAGGAGATCTGCTTGCATTATATCCAATGGGTAAAAGGCTTTAGTTTTTCGATATTGATTGGCACGAAGTCTATGATTTCTATGCAGAGTGTAACTTGGTTCATTTTGTAGATAGTCTTGTACACTTTTAGTGCGAACACCCGTGACTTTGGAAAGAGTTGTGGGGGAAATTAAACTCCCCGCCTCGCCAATATTTTCATAAGCACCTTTCAGAACTTCAGCCATTTTGAACGTAAACACGTTGTGTAACGTCCGCTACCCTTTTGTATACTGGCTACTGGTGGTGGTGACGTTGACTTGATACGTCTTCGCTTTTGTCTAGCTATCAGTGGTGTGCTAGTATTTTCCAAAATTGATTTAAAATCTTTTCTTCTTCAAGTTCATATTTTAATGTTGATGATGATGATGATGCACGTTCATTTAATTTTTTTAGAATTTGTCTATTGCCAATAAGACTTTTGGGGAAGTTTAATGTATTTAGAAAGTTGTATAGACGAGTGTCAAATGATAATAGTCCTTTACGATTTGTAACCATGTCATACATTAAATCAAGTAGATTATAGCTCTTGCCTTGAATTATAATCCTTTCCCCATTGCTCTCAACTTGAATTTGATCACTTTCCAAGAGATAGATTAGGAGTCGTTTACTTTGTTCACGATATGAGTGGGGCATTAGATTTTCAATTTTCAATACAATTGAATCCAATTCTCCTTCTTTAATTGTGTTCCAGCAGTAGCAGTAGATTCTTGAGAAGATGATTCTTTTTTGGGATCAGCAGCAGTGGGCTTTGATCGATAGTGTTTGTCCACTCGGCGAAGTGCATCTTGAAGTAAAATCAGTTTTTTATCATCATCAATAGTTTCATTGTCGAGGAATTTACTCCGATTGTCCTCAAAGTGTTCGACGGGTGAGAGAGCGAGTTCTATTGGAGTCAATTTATAGGGTTTTGCCATCTAGAGAAAACTGTTTACAAGTCCTGCAATTATTGGCAGTAAAAGTGTGAAAAAGCTACCGCCCGCCTGAAGAAGTCGTTTCCTTTTAAAATTCTTTCCTTTTCTTTTTAGAGGCCAATGTACGTACAATGGAACGATGTTGCTTTGCCTGTTGCTTAACTACTTCTGGCAGTTGAACATTACCCTCGGTCAAATTTAAACAAAGTTCAGATATTAGATTAATGAAATCATTGTCAATACCATGTTTGAGTATTGCTTTTCTAAGCGGAGGTTTGAAGTGCTTAGAACTGAAAACAAATGTCTATTTTCATGTAGTTTCTTCAGTGTCATGATAGCGACTAATAGGTCTTTTTAGTGTTTCACCGGGAGATATACTGTAATTTCATTGTTGAAAATATCTGTGACTACACGCAGATCCTCGGATGTATTTTGATTAAGATCCAATAGGATATAGCCGTGGGGTTTATTAGTTGCCTGATTGTATGCTGAGAGCAGAAATTTAGGGGCTCCTGGATAGATTTGTTTATTGAGGGTTATTAGCGAGCTAGAATCACGAACAACTCTGTAGATGATATAGTAGGTACAGTTCAAAGCAAGTGTTCGCATACATTTGCTCTGATGAAAGAGATTGTGTAGAACTAGAGTAACGGAAATCTGTTCATGATGAGAGCGAACAGTGAACAATTGCAGCATTTGCTGAGACCATTGTTCAATAGATACAGCCAGATCGTCAATGATCAGCCAAGAGTTTGGTTCAATAATGTTGAAAACATCAAGTCCCTGTATGAACTGTATCTGCATCGATCCCATGGTGGTGGCAGCAATTGCTTTTATTTTATTGTATGACTCCTGCCAAATACTATAGCAATAGTAGATTTTTTTCGGCTTTTCCGCAAACATTTTATCACAATTTTTTATTATTTTAGTTAAGAGTGTTGTTTTGCCCGACATTGAGGGCCCACACAGAAACGATCTGAATGGTGTTTTTAAATTGATACATGTTTCCTTTCAACAGTTCACCTGGACAACTAACTGTAGACCCTAATTGTCTAATGACTAAATAATTTTTCCCTACTACTATACTACTACTACTACTCTGTTCTTCAAGAAGAAAAAGACAGGACAAAGACGAATAAAGAATCATATTTTTTTCTTTTATTATATGCACATAAAAAAGTAACAATACATTGGAAAAAAAATACACTTTTTTAAATTTATTTATAATAAAAAATACAACAACATTTACATAGGTACACACAGAGAAAAAACACTTTTTTTTGTTTATTTATAGAGAAAAAAATACAACATTAATTAGAGAGAGAGAGCATTTGAAAAAATACACTTTTTTAAATTTATTTATAATAAAAAATACAACAGCATTTACATAGGTACAGAGAGAAAAACATTTTTTTTTTTTTGTTTATAGAGAAAAAAAAAACATTAAATTAGAGAGAGATGGCACTTGAAAAAAAATCTGCTCTAAGTCCAAAAAAAAGATAACTTTGGTGACGGTGCGCCCCCGCGCTGGCGGCGGCGGCCCCCCCCCCCCCGGGCCGCGAGCCCCCCCCCCCCCTCCCCCCCCCCCCCCCCCCCCCCCCCCCCCCCCCCCCCCAAAGGCCGCGAGGCCCCCCAAAGGTTTTTCGGAAATAATTTACAGGACTTTATTTAAACGAGACTTTCCCTGTGGGCAATACATTCGATCCGGTCTGAAGTTAAATAGTGTCCAAGGGGGAGGGTGGTCACCACCATCTTGACAAACATAGACCTTGTCGGAAATGGTACTCATGGCTATTTTCTCTACATTTACAGTATAGTTCCTATAGTTCAATGAACGAATTGCCAACAATTTGGCTCGTGGAATTGCATTTTCAACAATACAATTCCTATAAATGTTCATGTCGAAATTCTTGTCCACAAAGCGCGTGGGTACTCCTTTGCAACGTTTCTTGATTTCCTCGTCGTATGTCTGTATAAAGTACACCTTCGGACCTACAAACATACCACGGGAAATCAAGTCGCTACCCGTTTCAGATTTAAAAAATAAAAGCTGATGGGCGCCCGACGTTTCACTAGCTAAGGGTAAAGACCACCACTCCAATTGGTTGTAGTCCATCCGTGAACTGATAATTTCACCGTGCGCCAAATCATTAATTAGATTTGGTGTTTTTTACTTTGAGCAGTAGAGAATCCGTGTCACCGTAGCAGACCTCTACTTGCCCCTTTTCCGCCACTGTACCCTAGCCACATTGTAGTAGAATTCCAACATGAGCTTTTTTGAGATCTCCAAGATAGCACTGCCTGCAGCAATATTTTTATTCAGGACAATGCTTCTTTTTTTCCTATTCAAAAGTACCATGTCCGGGCCAATGATTGTAAAGGAAGTGTAATTGGGATCGGCAATAATTCGAGCACATTGTTCTGGATCGGGCACAACGTCACAACGATTCCTATTGCGAACACGCTCACACATTTTGCCGAAAGCCGAATTTAAAATGAGTTTATAAATTTCTTTTTCGGCTTTCGTCTGTGCTGCAGAACGTTTGCCGACAAAAGTGTCAACAAATGTTTTTAGATAGGGTTTTTGACTAAACTCGAGTGCTCGGTGAACCTTTGTGACGTTGAAACCATTGCTACACATCCATTTTAACGCTACATGATGTACAACTATGGTGTTTTTTTTCGGCAGAACGTCAGCAATAAGTTTTTGTTTTGAAGGCGCCAATGCAATCCGT
Organism: Artemia sinica; assembly: GCA_027921565.1. Lineage (NCBI taxonomy): Eukaryota > Metazoa > Arthropoda > Branchiopoda > Anostraca > Artemiidae > Artemia > Artemia sinica. Next base: position 49,158,364 of record CM051270.1, read on the forward strand.
CCACCTCGACTAAACGCCTATTGCGAGGACTCAAAGAGTCCTTAGTCACAGGTCTATTGATACATGGGAAAACAAAATCCTTTACTGAATCGTGAAGCTCGACTGGTATCTCTCCATCAATTTCAAAAAAAACCATCCAACCGGCCCATTCTCCTCAACACTGTTAATGTTGGGGAAATGGGGAGCTTGAGGGTCATTGAGCCATTTATAGTCGCCGCAAGGTAGTGCATAATGGGACATGGCCGAGGGGTAGAGAGAATTCATATCGAGGAAAACTGCATTCGATTTTGTCCCCGTCTTCTCTCCTGTTGGATCGGTTTCCAAGATACGGTATCCGTGAAAAAACATAACCCCCCTCATTGACCTCTCGATGAACATCACTAGATGAGTCCATCACTAGATGAGGCGAAGAAAAATAATACCCCAAATCAAGATTAAACTCCTCATAGATTTTATCCGTATTTTTACACATAATGTCTAACAAAGTTAACACGTCACTCGACAAATACAGCTTGCAGTAGTCAAATCCATTTTTACACCCTCCCTCTGCCCAACTTTTTTAGTAAAAACGGTATCCTCGGGGGTGCAACTACGATCGTG
>CM051270.1:49159063-49214063 GCA_027921565.1 Artemia sinica
CTTCGAAACAACCGTCCACAAACACCAAACGTCATAGCATCTAAAAAGAAAATCCGTCATAACCACTAACCGTCATAACATCAAATTCTTTTATATGTTTATATAATAATAATAAGTATATAATAGTTCAGAAACAAATTTCAGCTATATATTTGCTTATTAGGGGGGTGGGGGTAAAGCATAACATATTATTGAATGCATAACCTAACCTAAAATAGGTACTTTTCCACCCTAAACCCCAAAAAAACTTAAGTTTTAAAATTTTGGATGTTGTGACGGTTGGTGGTTCTGACGAAATTTTTTTGTGGATGTTATGACGGATTGTGTGGATGTTATGACGTTGGATGTCCCGACTGTTGGATGTTATGACGACTTCCACCATTTATTTGTTGATATTGGTTTGTAATAGTTTTTACCCTTGGAAGATTACTTGACTTTATTTCTGCTAATTTTTGGCTTAATGGTTTTTGGCCTAATGGTTAGGCTTAATTCTTCACTTTTCTTTGAAAAGCTTGTTTTGTGGAAAAAGTTTTTAAAATTAATTATAATTTAAGGAACCAAAAATGTTATAAGCTAATTTTTTTTAAATACTTCTTAATTTTGAGGGGAATAAATAAATAATCTATGAATTTTTTGTGTTATTTTTTTAAAAAGTAAGGAGATATATTGACCGCCTCTATTGCTTTATCCAATAATCGGTCCTCGTAAATTCGAATTCTCGTATTAGCCAATCTATATCAAAAGAGAATTTTATGCTTATCATAGGCCACATTTGTATAGAACAAAAGTATAAATACTAATTGAATTCTTTAATAATTAAATATTTAATCTAAAATGTTTAATAATTAAAATGCAATAATTACATGTAATCAGAATCGGCCTCTTTAATTACAATCCAACGACTAGCATAAAAACAGAAAAAAACCGTAGCATATGCTCTTTACTAACGACTGAAGAAAAAATAATTTCTCCCTCATCCTTCAAATATAAAATTATAAATTCTCCCCCTTCCCGCCAAGAAAAAAAAATTTTTCAACTCTGTTTAAATTGTGTTTTTCTTTTCAACTGTGTTTTTTTCAACAGTTATAAAATTCAAACACAGTCAAAATTCCTCAACTCCACTCCCTCAGATGTGAGACGAAACGGAGGTATACGTTTGTAAACTAAGCTTTATGTTTGTACCCAACTATATATTTTGCTAACTAATATGTACCATATATTTGCAAACTATATATATTTGCTAAAACTATATAAAAACTATAAATATATATATAATATATATATATATATATATATATATATATATATATATATAATATATATATATATATAATATATATATATATATATATATGTATAGATATATACTATATATATATATATATATATATATATATATATATATATATATATATATATATATATATATGTATATATATATATATAATATATATATATATGATGTATATATATATATATATATATATATACTATATATATATAGATATATATATATATATATATATATATATACTATATACTATATATATATAGATATATATATTATATTTGCAAACAACTATTAAATAATTGCAAAAATATATACAAACTATATACATATATATTTGCAAACTATATATAATGTACCAAACTATATATTGTAAGCTAATATACGTTTAGGCCTCATACTCTTTAGGCCTTAATTTACCTTTAGGCCTCATACTCTCTTTTCAAAGATGAATTTTTATGCTCATGGAATCATAGGTATGTAGACGCAAAAATTTAGAAATGTTTCGAAAAAAAATTCTGTCAGCCAGGCTCCTATTCTTCCCCCATTTATATTCCAAAATATAAATAATTTCTTAGACCATACTGTCAATCCTTTAAAATTATTTTAATAAACATATTTCGGCTTAATGTCCGGAAGCCTTTAGCAATGGAAAATAAATTAGAGTACACAAGTAAAGTACAATAAAATAACAAAACATGAAAAAATAACAATAAATAAAATAAATAGTGAAATAATAATAAAATAAAAATAAGATAATAAAATGAAAACATAATAAAATAAAGTAAAGAAGTGAAAGTCGCTGTGCCACAAAAGAAAAGGAAAAAACAAAAGAAACTCACCTAACTGTAATAGCTGTTCAGTAAAAGTTCTAGACAAAATTAAAGTATAGTGACAAAACATTGCACAAAGCCAAAAATTGTGGTAGAAAATGTAGATCCGAATAAATAAACAATTTTTAATAGCACTCATTTTATTATGTAAATTTGTTATATAAACTAAACAAATTATTCTTAAATGGCTATTTTATTTATAATATCGTGTAGATTCTGAAGGTTAAATATGAAACCCTAGTTAAATATAACGAATTGATTTTTTGTTTTGTTTTAACTATAGCGTAGATCAATGCAATATTTATTAAAATAAGATCAAATTTTTTAACAGAATTATGTTTGAAAAAATAAATATTTTTTCCTTTGCCAATTTAGCCGTAATATGTTGACTTCCCAAGTTAGTTTTAGTATTTCCGAAGTTTACCCGATCACGCTAACCTTTATCAAGCTATAATTTTATGTTTCAAAAACAAATCTTAATACGAAGTTTTACCCTTTCCTTAAATATTTTAATTTCATTTTATCTCGATATATTCATATTTTCATAGGGATCTTCATTTGAAACGAATTGTCTGAAACTCTTCAAATAAGTTATGGTAAGTTTTCACTATCCCCTGTCTGAAGGTGTAAATATAAATATGTATATTCGACGTTCAAACACACCAAGATTTATTATACTCTCCCCTGTTCGTTAACGCTTTTCAAATGCATTTTTAAGATAGGATCGATCGAGTAGTGCCAGCTTTTGATAGAGTAAATTTGTTTTATTTGTTCCACAAAAAGTGAGCAAAGAAGTACTTGAAAGAAAAAACTAGATTAAATTGATGACGTTCCGCAAACACTTCAGATCAGAACTACTGGAACGAGAAAAATAAATCAGTACCTTCTTTTCCGATCTTATCTTCTCCGTCGGAGGAGAAACTTTGGAATTTCCATAGAAACTAATATAATAGAGACAGAAAATATACCAAAATCAATCAGTGAGAAAAGACATGTTGTCATTTGGACAGCACTTGTAAGAGATTAGGCCGGAGCTTCTAAAGATAGGTTGTGGGGCAATAGGACAAAAGATCTCAAAGAAAAAGTTTTTGACGAAAAGTATTGGTTTTCTTGGCTTTAGGATGCTTTTTACAAAGCTTTTCCTTGTTTATTTTCATCATGACGCTTTCGTCATTGACCTTTTGATCTAATTTGAATTGAGGGAAATGTTCTGAATATTTACCTCCATGTAGGACGCTTGGACAGACTCTTTTTGTTGCCTCTTTTATTAAAAGGAAAAAAAAGCTCGACAATTGCGTGTTATTTACAAAATGACTATTATAAATTTGCATAAATGCTAGTTTCTACAAGATAATACTACTAAAAATTCATCAGCTGTCTGAGGCTGTTCTGAGCTGTCAGTTGAGGTTGTCAGTTCAGCTGTCTGAGGCTGATACGTTTTCCGATACCCCTCCCTCATCCTGTTCCAGGTTTCCAATTTTCTGACTTGGCAGTGGCGCATTTACCCTGGCAGTGATTTATGGCGTAAATTATCACCTCCTGGCAGTGGCGTAAATCAGTCAAAATCCTGGGGTGGGAGAGGGTAAATTGTCGCCAATTATCCCAAATCAAGTGAAAATGACAGTGAAAACTAAAAAAATGAGCCATGTAGTAACAAAAAAGGTAAAGATATATTAAAGTAAACTAACCCGTTTCTGAGGATGTTTGAAGTATGCAGGCTTATCTTAGTTTTGACGAGATTTTTTGAGAAACTAAATTTTAGCTGGGGGGCAAACTGGGCTTTAGGGGAAGAGGAAACTGAGATCTGGGGGCCAGTCGCTCCCCTGCCACATAGCAAATTGCGCTCCTGCCTCCTGGGCAATTTAGTAGGACTATTATGATAGTCCTAAAATAATAATCAAGGCCGTGGTGCAGCTGTTGACGTACGGCTGCACTACAGCGTCTGATTTGGTGATAATTTAAATCATTTTTTTGAACATACTCCCCTTTTCAATTAGCAAAAAAGTTGTATAAATTTTATGTGAAAAAGGTCTTTTCTCTTTTTGACCTTTTCCGAAAATTAAACAAAAAAAAAAAGTTTTTTTTTAACTAAAAGTAAGGACCGACGTTAAAACTTAAAACGAACAGAAATTATTCCGTACATGAAAGAGGCTGTCCCCTCCTCAACGCCTCGCTCTTTACGCTAAAGTTTTATATTGTAAAAAAATAGAGTTGTGAGAAAGTCAAACTTTAGAGTAAAGAGCGAGGCGTTGAGGAGGGGACAGACTCTTTCATATACGGAATAATTTCTGTTTATTTTAAGCTTTTGTGTCGCTCCGTACTTTCAGTTAAAAAAAAATATTTAATTTTTGAGCGTTTTTGAATAAATGCAGGTTTTTATTTTGGCTCACCGTACATGAATAATGAAAACCAAATTTGCATTATTAATGTTACTTTTATATGGTTAAATGGCTTTCTCGAACGTTGTTTAATTTTATTTACAAACGTTTTTATTAGTAATAAATATATGTAACTTAGAATTAACTTACATAACAAACGTCTATATTCATATATTTTTAATACGTATATTAGGGAGTTCGCTCCCTAGTCAATACCTCGCTCTTTACGCTAAAGTTCAAATTTTGTTCGAATTCTTTAAAAATGACCCCTTAATCACAAAGGCCGTTAATTAGAATAAATAGCTCTTATGAAAGTACTAAAAAATCTTTGGCTTAAAGAGCGAGATATTGACTAGGGGGTGAACCCAATCATATACGTAATATTTTCTGTTCGTCTTAAGTTTGATTTTGCTCCTTACTTTCAGTTGAAAAAATTGTTTTTTTTATGTAATTTCTGATATTTTTTTTAAATAATGCTGGGAAATCCGGCGCCTCCTTCATAGCAATGTCCATTCCCCCATGAAAACTTCCTCCATGTAAAGATCCTCCCACATAACCCCAGACCCCTCCCCTACCAGAAAAAATCCCCCCTGAAAACGTCTGTATACTTCCCACTAACCAATACTATATGTTAACATTGGGTAAAATTCATAACTTTCAGCCCTACCCCCGGGGACTTTGGTGGATTAAGTCATCCTAAAAGACATATTTATCATATTTTTGACCATGCTGAACAAAATGGCTATCTCAAAGTTTTGATCGGGTCACTTTGGGAAAATATGAACGTGGGAGGGGGCCTAGTTGCCCTCCATTTTTTGGTCACTTAAAAAGGGCACTAGAACTTCCATGATCTTTCTTCTGGCAAAAAAATACAAAATTCCACATTTTTGCAGATAGGAGCTTGAAACCTCTACAGTAGGGTTCTCTGATACGCTGAACCTGATGGTGTGGTTTTCATTAAGATTGTATAGCTTTTAGGGGGTCTTTCCGCTTTTTTCGAAAATCAGCCAAATTTTCTCAGGCGCGTAACTTTTGATGGGTAGAACTAAACTTGATGAAACTTATATATTTGAAATCAGAATTAAAATATAATTCTTTTGATGCGTCTATTGGTATCAAAATCTCCTTTTTTTAGAGTTTCGGCTACTATTGAGCCGGGTCGCTCCTTACATACAGTTCGTTACCGCGAACTGTTTGATCTACACCAATACTAAAAAAGTACTTTGGTAGGATTTTAATTATTTTTCAGTGACACCTCAATCCCCAGAAAAACAAAAATATAAAAATAAGTAAACAAAATATATCAAAATCAATCGTATTAATGTATGTTTAAAAGTTTTGTTTCATCACAATAAGCCTGTTAAATGACTACTCTTGTCATAGGCCTTGTATTTGACAAGTGTTAACTTTAGGGTAATTTTAATTGACCCTTTTATTGAACGGTATCTGAATATTGGTAAAATCCTGAAAAAATTGGCAAAATTTAACTTGATAATTGTGGTAAAAACCCAAAGACGTTGGTATATTTTTTACGTAGATCCCTAAGAATGTTGTTTTATGCGATCTCCGTATTAATTTTCTTTGTTGACAGAATACTTCCTATGATCGTAGACTTTAGAAGAGAGAACAACGACAGAATATATACATAGTCAATCGTATACATTCTGGCTATGAAAAATCAGATAGGATAACAATCATTTCAAAAAAAAAAATTCGGCTGAGATCGGCTCTAATAGAGTCGGATTCGATTTTAAGCCAAAAAAGAAAACAGAACAAAACATAACTGGAACAGCAACCACTCCAAAATGAAATTAATAACGCATAAAATGATCAAACTATAAACTATATGAACATAATGTCAAAAATTAGTAAATAAACTTTACGCAACTAATTATAAAAAGGGGAGAAAGGAAAGAGGAGGAGGAGAACAGGAAAAAAGGTACAGGAAAAAGTTTGATACTTGTATGATATACCCCCTACCGCTCAAGCTGTTCATGCATTGACGCACTATAAACCAGTTTCTTTCGCTAGTTTCTTTCAACACTAGTTTCTTTTTGACTACATATGTAATCAAAGATTGGGCGAACAAATGAGAGCCGAGGGCGTTCAAACATTATATCAAGTTTGTATTTAATGTCTTTAAGGTATACAGTGCTCACCTCTCCTTTACTTATGATCAGTTATTTGACCTGTCGAAGAATGTATCATTTCCTATCAAACTTTTCATGTCTTTATCATGAACTAATTTTTTTCTAATTTTTGAACTAATTTTTTCTAATTTTTGAACTAATTAGCCTGAATTTTTTGTTTGGTTTTACTTGTCTTTGTTTGGCTGAGACAAAATTATATTTGATTGGTCTACTATTATTCAGTCGATTTTCGCAGAATAGCTTGAATTGTAGATCGCACTCGAGCGAAAAAATTAAACCAAAACTTGAAAGGAAGAAGATAAAGGAAGAAAGGAAGTCATAGTTCTTGCGCTGCTTGGATAGGAGAATGTCAATTGAAGTAAAAAAAAAAAAAAAAAATTCCATTTGAGTCATTTCAATCAAATGTCCAAAAAAGTGGAGCGAAATCGAAAAAGTGCAAATATTCAAATTTATTGCCAATTTGTATTTGGTTGTAACACTTGTTGTCGTGACACATCTACCAATGCTGTTTTCACTTAATTAGTGCGTGTTTATAGCCTATTTTTGTCTGTTGAGCTCTTTTAATCGATAGAAATCCATTTTTTCATACAATTAGTCTAGCCGTTAGTGGTTTGGACGTCGGAATCTTTTTGGCGGCATTGTAATTTAGTTTTGAAGATTATATGTTGTTGTGATTGTTCAATAAGCTGATTTTCTTTTATTAAAAAACCAAAATTGTCCTCGGGATCCACTATTTCCTTCCGAATGGGGTTTCACGAATTATTCCGTAGCTAAACTTTTTTTTTTAACATTCTGTGGTTATAAAACAACGATAAGGATTTTTTCATTCAAAGCATGATAAGTTAAAACATGGCTTTAAATTTAAGTAAAGATAGTGTGACTTAAAAAAGGTAAAGAATACACTGGACTTTACCATCCCTACCGGCGGTTCTGGTTTACCTTTTTACGGCTCTTCAGCAAGGAAGTGCAATAGAACCAGCCATCCTATGCTTTCACACACCCAGATTTCTCCAGGTACTTATTTAGAGCTGGGTCGACTATGGCTGAGCTTACAGTCACGCCAATGATCCCCCCCCCATTACGAACCAAATAAACTCCAAATTAATAGCAAAACAACATAATCGTATGAGGTACACTTGTTTAAAATTGAATATTCCCAAAAAAAATTTAAAGGGAGAAATGATTGATTTTCTATTAAGAGGTAAAAAATCTTATAGGGAAAAAAAGAGGACACATCAGTACTATCCAAAGTAAACATAATTTGCACTTTACTGAAAAAATACAAATGAATGTACTTTCAGTTTAATATACATATGCTCATGTTTCTTCTTTAAAGTCTTAATAATTTTTGATTTAATAAAGTTATAAAAGTGAAAAAAATTAATTTTTTTTAGTAAAGTGCAAATTATTTTCTGGCCTTGAGAAGGCATAGGGGGTTGTGAGCCCTATTCATATTAATTTCTGCTCGTTTTGAGATTGTCTCGGTTATTTATTGTAATTAATTTAAAAAAAAATTCAACAAAATAAGTTTTTAGAAAAAGTAAAGAACTCCATTAAACCAAAATTAAAAATAGAATCAAATATTCTACCAAGAATACAACTACCACACATCAGTATCAATAAATAACGGAAACCCAAAACAAACAGAAATTAAAATAAATTCGGGCCGCGTTGCACTTTACTTTCACTTTGTTTCCCAAAAAACTGTTTAAAATTAGGGTTTTTTTTGTTTTAGTCGTTTTTTTTTTGTTCGACTTGATAGGAATTCTTGAACCAGTTGGTAGTTGAAATTTCTTGAAGACTAAAGATTTTTGTTTTTCTTCTAAAAGGCATAATATTCTCAGGGTCTTAGCTTTTGACGGATAACATTAAACCTAAGGAAATTTATGTATTTGGAATCAGCGTGCCAATCATTTTTATGTATCGATTTATTAAAATTCTGTTTTTAGAGTTATGGTTACTTTCGGGCCGAGTTGCACTTTACTTTCACTTTGATTGCCAAAAACTGTTTAAAATTGGCTTTTTTTTGTTATAGTTTTTTTTTGACTTGACAGGAATTCTGAAACAAGTTGGTAGATGAAATTTCTTGATGACAAAAGATTTTTTTCTTATAAAGGCATAATATTCTCAGGGTCTTAGCTTTTGACGGATAACATTAAACCTAAGGAAATTTATGTATTTGGAATCAGTATACCAATCAGTATACCTTGGAATCAGTCATTTTTATGTATCTATTATTATTAAAATTCCGTTTTTAGAGTTATGGTTACTTTCGGGCCGAGTTGCACTTGACTTTTACTTTGTTTCCCAAAAAACTGTTTAAAATTAGGGTTTTTTTGTTGTAGTTGTTTTTTTTTGTTCGACTTGACAGGAATTCGGAAACAAGTTGGTAGTTGAAATTTCTTGATGACAAAAGATTTTTGTTTTTCTTCTAAAGGCATAATATTCTCAGGCTCTTAGCTTTTGACGGATAACAATAATGTAAATGCATATTTCAAAGAAATATTAGTCTTATTAATAATTTAATAAACTTTTACTTTCAGAGGAGAAATGCTAACCTATCTATGCTCCACATGCAAGACGGTGAAGTAGCAAGCCCTTCAAGAGCAACAGTCATCAAATATTCTGGCCCTATCATGACCACCAATCAAGAGAAGCCCTACCCTTCCATGTCAATGCCGCAACAAGCCTCAACTCCCCGTCAAGCGATGTCCGACCCTATCATGCAAGCTGCTGATCTTAATGTAAGTTTAAATTTTATCTTTATTTCTCACTACAGATTTTACTTTTACTTTCAGAACACCGTAATGAAATCCTAACCTCATGTATGATTGGGTATCCATTTTTTACTATATCTTAGGTTACAAAGAAAGAACGGTACTGTTGCACTTAATAGTTTATATACATGAAAGAGGTCAAGTTTGGTTAATGCTAATATAAAAAATAGAGTGAATATTTAATAGCTTAGAAACAAATTTGGGCTATATATATGCATATTAGAGGTAGGGGGTAATCCATAGCATATATTAAATACTTAACCTAACCTAACCTGAATCTTTGGTTAGAAAAAAGTCCAGCTTTGGATCGAAAAATAAACTATTTCCATAAATTCTTAACTAATAAAGGTTTTTTGACCGTAAACTTTAGTTTTTGTAAGAAAATTATGGAAAATACATTTCTCTGGTTCAAACGTGAAACTTTGGTTAGAAAAAGTCCAGCTTTGGATTGAAAAATAGGCTATTTCCGTAAAAATTGAACTAATAAAGGTTTTTGACCGTAAACTATAGTTTTTTGTATGGAAAATACATTTCTCTGGCTCAAATGTGAAACTTTGGTTAGAAAAATTCCAGCTTTGGATCGAAAAATGTGTCATGCATCCATTTACAGTGTTTTAGAGGGTGGTGACCCCAATTTTATTTGTGGTATTTACTGTTTCTTCTAATTTGACAAGATAATGAATTAAAACTTCTGATGGCTTTAGTTGTCATTTATGTATCCATAGTAATTTGTGTTAGTTTTAAGTTTGACATATCTTTATTTCTGCTCTTTCCATGGTTCAACCTCATCTCCTTACTTTTCTTTGAAAAACTTAGTCCTGGGGAAGGTTTTTTCCAGGTTTTACTAAAGACATTAAATCTCATACAGGCTTTTATCAATGACATTAAATCTCGTCCCGTATGTATACAAAAAAAAAAAAAAAAATCAAAATTTAGATATCTAGCTAATTGATGAATTTTAGACAAGAAAATTATGGATATAATGAAAAATATTAGGTAATCCTGTTTATTATATTTATAGAACACCCCCGAGTATGTCCAGGAGGGAGAGAACATGTGGGACGCGTGGAGTTTAACTGAATTTGAAGAAGAGTTCCTTCTTTTTAACAGTATCAAAGATAGTACAGATGATATAATGGAGATCTACTACACAGAAGATGGTATATCGTATACATCAGATGATTGGGTACGGAGGGGGCCTTCGGGTCGACTCTGTGTCGAAGACGATGATCGCTTATATGAGGACATTCCCCTTCTGAAGAATATAGAAATAATCAACAATGATGATAGTGAAGTTATTATCGTTGAGAACGGGGAAGTGGAGGAGGATGTCATATATTTAAAAAGCATTATAAATATTGATTTAACGAATGAATAAATGATTAGAAGAATGATTTTATTTAAATAGCATTGATGAAAAAAAGAAATGGTTGATTTCTTAAGAAAAAAGTACATTACACTGCTAACTTCTATGAATTTTTTTTTATCTTTGATATTTTATTTTAGAAGTCTCTGCTGGTATCTTTACTCTAGGCTTAACGAGTAGGAGAAAATTAATATAGTACAAACAAATTTATTGTATGATTACGATATAAAACTTAACAATGGTAATACTGATTAGATTTATCGTTAAATGATTTATTAGAGCTCTTCCATCCCGATTTTCGATGTTTAAAATCCATTCCATAGAATAACCTCTTATGTTGTCTCTTAAAGGATCGCTTTTTCTCTTCTTTTAGATCATATTGCTCATAATATTCACTGTTATATCTTGCACTATGCATATTTTTCTTTGAGTTTTCATCACTGTCTTTTATACTATATTTTGAGATATCTCTATAGAGAAAGCCCTCTTTTCCCTGTCTCTTCTTTCGATCTTCCTTTTCAGCCGTATCAAACCTTGTTTTATGCGAGTTTGCTTGCAATCTGTATAAATTTCTCTCCATATCATCTATGATTTTTCTTCTTCATTTCCTCTAGATTTTTCCCCTCTATCCCTGCGTCTACACCATCTAAGCATGTACTATGTTCATAAGAAGACTCAAAATCATGATAATGTCCTTTACATATAGAACAGTCACAAAAAAATGATATTTCTAACTTGACAAGATCAACCAAAGGGTCAGGCATCTCATGATCAGGGGCAGATTGCGCAGGCATTAACGGCCTGGAAGGGAGAGATGAGGTATGGATGGGCTATGTATCGTCGACCGTTTTAATGGTGTGGCATTATTATTATTGCTTACCCTTTTCATTGGGCATTGCTCAAAATTGTCCTAGAAAAGAAAAAAAATTAGTATAGAATAACGACTCCCTTTTAAAGAAGAAAAACAGAATTTATTGTAAGGCATAATTTTGTCTAGAAAGCATTTGTCTCAAAGAAGCCCCTCCCCCCTTTTTAGCAAAGCAAAAAGTAAAAATTTGCGAGGAAGAAGCTAGACTTAGAAATCAAAACGTTTTTATTATACAACTTGTGAGAAATAAACCCTGACAATCAGAAGTCTGGTTAACCTTAGGATAGAAATCAATCTTTCTATTTTTACCATTTAGAAAAAAACTTAAAAACATACCTAGAGACACAACGCATATATTTGCACATTATTCCTCTAGGGTTAAAGGTTTTTATAATTTAAAATGACCTGCGCTTCAATAAACCTTCTCATAGTAGGTATTTGTCTTTTTCTTAACCCCCATATAAACACTGAGTACTCAAAATGGAAAACAAATACTATATGAAAACTATTTATTATAACTAACACGCATCCTCTCTTTGTGATTCAAAGGATTTACTGTTTTTAATTTGACCAAAAAAGAAACATCATTTTAGTGAAACCAATATAATTCTAGGTCCTAATTCATGAGAATTAACAAGCCGGACGCACACTTGACGGGTGTCAATAATTATCTCTATTTAAATCTTAGCGGCTTATTATCATAAAGGGATCAGTATACCTAAGAGTTGACGGAAGTAAGTTGTCACTCTTAGCTAGAATACAGAAAGCATAAAAATGACATGAATTTATCGAAAAAGAGAATTATGTCCAATGAAAGAATTAAAATCGTTAACAGTGGGGGGTTTACATGGTAAAAAAGAGCGTATTTTACGCTTTCTAGCGACTATAAACATCGCATAGTGGAGTTTGTATTGAGGGGGGGAGGGGGTGTACCCTGAATTTGAATATACTGAAGGAGGACTACAAAAATGAATTTATTTGGAAATGACCTAAGAAAATTTACTAAATAGAACTCACATTATAAATCGATGTAGCAAAAGTTTCCAAATCAATAATATCAGATGTACTCTCCATGGCGGCTTGAGACTGTATGATAATTCAACGCATGTCTATTATAAAAAAATCTCAAGGGCGAATTGTGATGTAAGGAAACCTTACGTAACTCCCTGATTGACCTAGAAAGAGACACGTGATTCTGTCCCGTTAGCAGATCAATACATCTAGAAACATCCTCTGATTGGCCTAGAAAGAGACATGTGATCCTGTTCCCGTTAGTGGATCAATACATTGCACCGTTAGAATTCAGTGCGCATGTGCATTTCACAACATTGCCAGATAAGACAGGTACTTTTAAAGTACCAAATAGTACCTTTCTTATCTGGCTATAGGGTATACTTCTGTCACGAGTCATTAGGTCCCTCCTACTAATACCGCTCTCTAGGGCTATAATCAAAGAAAGGTTGAGGTGGCTAGGGCACGTTGTGCAGATAAAGGATGACAGATTGCAGAAGATTTGTTCTTTTCTGCCGAACATCTAGGGCTAAACGGAAAGCAGGTCGTCCTCGTCTGGGGTTGGAGGACGTCATGAAGAAAGATTTAAAGGAAATGGAAACTTCGTGGAAGGGTGTGAAAAGAGAGGCTTTGAATAGAGATTGGGATAGAGGAGGAGTGTGCGTAGCTGTGTAGGCCTTGGGCGGCTTGGTGCTGCGGTGATTTGTTAGTAGTAGTAATAGTAGTAGTTTTATAAGTTTTTAAGGGAGAAACACTGAGCCTCTTCTAAAGTTAAACAACCATCCCTTCCATAAAAATCTTAAATTCCCCCTGGGCATAACTGATAACCCTTGCCCATAATCTCTGGGGATTGTTTCAACCCCAAAGGCCTTGTTATATGATATTTAGACCATTTTGAATAGAATGGCTTTCTCAAAATTTCTATTAGATGCATTTCAGGACAATACGACGTTTTTGCGTGTGTGTGTGCGTGGGGGGGGTAGCTTCCCCTCCGATCGCTTTGACTCTTAAAAAGAACACTAGAGTGTCTGATTACAAATCCAATGAGCACCATCCGATGTTTATGTGACCAAGTTTTCTATACAAACCTTCTATGTCCCCAGGGTATAACTTACAACCCTTATCCTGAGGGCTGTGGGTTTTTTTATCCTTAAAGACATAATTTCCATACTGTTTTGATACGCTGAAAAAAATGGCTATCTCAAATTTTTGATTGAAAGTGCTTAGAGAAATTATGGGCGTGGGGGAGGGCATTTGCCCTTTGATCCCTTTCTACTATAATAAAGGCACTAGTATTCTTAATTTCCAATCAAATGAGCCCTTTTTGAAGCTTCTACGACAAAACTTTCTATAAAAACCTTATATGCCAGAAGGGCATAACTTACGACCCTTGTCCTGAGAGCTATGGGGGGAGGATTGTCATCCTCAAAAACGTAATTTCAAGATCTTTCAACTACGTTGAACAAACTGGAAATATCAAAGTGTTGATCGAAAATGTTTGGGGAAATGATCGGCGTGTGTGGGGGGGATTCTCCCTCAAAATGGTTTCAATTATTAAAAGGGCACTAGCCCTTTCAATTTCCAATCAAATGAGCCCTTTTTGAAGTTTCTACTACATCATTTTCTATAAAAAAAACTTAACCCTCTGAGGTTATCATTATAGAGAAATAGTGAACGAGAGAGGGGGTTAAGTTGCCTTTCAATCACTTTAGACTATTAAAAAGGGCACTAGCCCTTTCAATATCCAAACGAATAAGCCCTTTTAGAAGTTTCTAAAACATCGCTTTCTATAAAAACCTTATATGCCCCCAAGGCATAACTTACAACCTTTACCCTGAGGGGTGTGTGTGTGTGTGGGGGGGGGGGGGTTATCATCCTCAAAGATAAAATTTCCAGAAATTTTAACTACGTTGAAAAAAAATGGCTATCTCAAAATTAAAAGTTTCTACGACAACACTTTCAATAAAAACCCAATATGCCCCTAGGGCATAACTTACAACCCTTGCCTTGAGGGCTGTGGGGGGGTTGTCATCCTCAAAAACATTCTCAAAATTTTGATTGGATGTGTTTGGGGCAATGGTGGACTTGGAAGGAGTGTTAGTTGCCTTCCAATCAATTTGTACTTTCTATATTCTACTTTCTACAATCCCTTTCTAAACCTTATATGACCCAGGGCATAACTTACAACCTTTGCCCTGAGGGATGTTGGGGGGAAGTTGTCATCCTCAAAGACCTTATTTCCAGAACTCTCAACTACGTTTAACGAAATGGCTATTTGAAAATTTTGATTGGATGTGTTTGGGGAAATGGTGGGCTTGAGAGGGGGGCTAGTTACCCTCCAATAAGTTTCAACTATTAAAAAGTGCACTAGCCCTCACAAGTTCCGATTGAATGAGCCACTTTTGTAGTTTCTACGACAACTCTATCTATAAAAACCTTATATGCCCCTAGGTCATAACTTACAACCTTTGCCCTGGGGGCTCTGGGGGGTTTGTCATCCTCAAATACATAATTTATATAACTTTAAGATAAGTCGAACAAAATGGCTATTTCAAAACTTTGATTGAATGTGTTTGGAAAAATGGTGGGTGTGGAAGGGGGTTTAGTTGTTCTCCATTCACTTTCGACTATCTAAAAGGGCAAAAGCCCTTTTAATTTCCAATCAAATGAACCCTTTTGAAGTTTCTACGACAAAAATCTCTATAAGAACCGCATATGACCCCAGGGCATAACTTACAACCCTTGCCCTGAGGGCTCTGAGAGGGTTATCATCCTCAAAGACCTAATTTCCAGAACTTTCAACTACGCTGAACAAAATGGCTATCTCAAAGTTTTCATTGGATGTGTTTGAGGAAATAGTGGGTGTGGAAGGGGTGTTTGTTGCCTTCCAGCCACTTTCGACTATTAAAAAGGGCACTAGCCATTCCAATTTCCAATCGAATGAGCCCTTTTCGAAGTTTCTACAACAACTCCTTCGATACGAAGTGCCCTGGTCTTACCAAAAAATAAATATTACATTGTGCCAACATCGTTCTTTACTTAGGCAGCGCTATTGCGCTGCGTATGATTTCTGTTCGTTTTGGGTTTCATTTATTTATTGATGCAGATTTGCAGTATTTTTACGCTTGGTAAATTATCTGATTATATTTTTGCTCATTAATGGCTGAATGGAGTTCTTTACTTTTCTTTCAAAAACTTATTTGTGGAAAAAGCTTTTTTAACTAATTTTTGTTCATTTTATATTGAAATAGTCTTTTTCAGGGAAATAGAACTGGAAATCTAATTGCCTTCGAATCACTTTTGACTCTTAAAATGGACAGTAGATCTTTTAATTGTCTTTTAATCCCGTCAATATTGTCTCAAATTTTACCTTAGAAGACTTAGCCTTAATATTATCACAGTAGTTATGCTGGTAGTAGGAGAAGTAGTTTCAGCGTTACTGTTGTATTAGTAAGCAGTATTAATAGCGGTAGTAGCATGTACATCTAGCATTTTGGTCAGTTGAACATCCTTTTCATGATGCCCCGGAAGTTTCACCTTGGCACGCAAAGATGTTCTAAAAATATTGCTGATTTGCGATTTAGACCCCCTTTTCATCTTTATACTCTAATCCTTACAAGTTGTTGCAATTGAAGTAGTAGTTGGAGTAGTTTAGTTGCAGTAGTAGTATTAGTAAAACTAGCAGTGGTAGTAGTGTTAGTAGTGACATGCATATATTACCTTTTTGCCAAATGCTGTTCCTCTTTAAGTATTCTCTGAAAGTTCCAACTTAATACCCAATTCCATTCTTGAGATAGGCCCTTTTTACAATCTGCATACACATAATGTGTTTGATTTAGTTCAAACTCCCCCTCAATATTCTGTAAAATTTTCAACTTCATACGCTTAGCTTTAATTGTACTAGTATCGTAGTAGTAGTGGTAACAGTAGTAGCAACAATATTAAAAGCAGTAGCAGGTATATCATGCCTTTTCATCAACTGAATATACCACTCATGATACCCCTGAAATTTCCTCTTGATACGATAACTCGTACTAAAAATATTGCTTGTACGCCCGTATCAGCAATCTGTAAGCAAATCTTTAATTTAGTTCCACGTTTCCCCTCAACGTTTCCTCAGATGTTTATTTCAATATCCCCAGCCTTTGTAGTATCCGCTACAGAAGTAGTAGTTTTAGAGATACTAGTGGTAGTAGTAGTTGTGGTAGCAGTAGAAGCAGCGGTAGTTGTAGTAGGCCTAGTAGTAGCGTGCAAATATTGCCTTTTTGGTCAATTGAACATCTCCCTTATCATTTCCTGAAAATTTCAAATTGATATACTCAGTCATTCCTCACTATCCTGAGCAACGCCCTTTTGACAACCCATATGCACATAACATGTTTTGATTTAGTTCAACACTCCCCTCAACATTCCTTGAAAAACTTAACTTAATGCCCTTCGTATTTTGGGAAAGTGGTAGTCAAACATGTATATCTTTTCTCAATAACATGTACTATATGTAAACAATGAACAAATTGCCCAACTTACAGCCCTTGCCTTGAGGCCCCAGGGGTGGGGGGGGGGGGACATTCCCGAACGCATAATTACTGAACCTTTCAACAATGCTGAAAAAACAGATGTCTCAAAACTTTGTTTGGATGTTTGTTTTTGGGAAATGATGGTCCTTGGGGGGGGGGACTAGTTGCTGGCATATCACTTTTGACTTTTAAAAAGGGCACTATAACTTCCAATTTCACATCAAATGACCCCCATCTGAAGATTTTACGACAACCCATTCTATAAGAAACTTAAATGCCCCCAGGGCATAACTTACAGCATTTGCCTCAGGGCTTTGGGGGGGGGGGTGTCAGCCCTAGAGGCATTGTTGTATGTTCTTTGAACTTTCATTTTGTTTGAAAATGGTTATATAACAATTTCGATCAGCTGCGTTTCATGAAAACAGGGGTAGATAGGGGGGGGGGGGCTAGTTGACCTCCTTCAAGTTTGACTCTTGAATGAGAACTAGAACTTTCAATTTTCAAAAAAATAAGCCACCTCTAAAGTTTATACAACCATTCTTCCTAAAAACCTTAAATACCCCCGGGCAGAATTTACAACCCTTGCTCCCAGGCTTTGGTGGTTTGTAGCAACCCCAAAAGCCTGGTTATATGATTTTTAGACTATTTGAATAAAATGGCTATCTAAAAATTTCTGTTGTCTGCATCTCGCGAAAACACGACGTGTGGGTGGGGGTGGGGAGGGTAACCCCCTTCAGATCCCTTCGACCTTAAAAAGGGTAATAAAACTTCTGATTACCTTTCCAGTGAGTCCCTCTTAAGTATATACGACCACCCTTTCTATAAAAATCTTATATGCTGACAGGGCATAACTTGCAACCCTTGCCATGAGGGCTGTGGGGTGGTTGTCATCCTCAAAGACAGGGTTCCCAGACCCTTCAACTACGCTGAACAAAATTTCTATATCAGAATTTTAATTGGATGTGTTTGGGGAAATGATGGGCGCAGAGAGGGCGGGGAAGCTGGCTGCTCTCAAATCACTTTTGACTCTTAAAAAACGGCTCTATAACTTTCGACTTCAAATAAAAAGAGCCCCAGTTGAAGTTTATGCGACCAGCCATCCCATAAGAACCTTATATGCCTCCAGGGCAAAAATTATAACCCTTGCTCCAGGGCTCTGGGGGGCTGTGCCAACCCTAGAGGTAATGTTATATGTTCTTTGGACTATTCTGAATAAAATGACTATCTCACAATTTCAATTAGATGCGTCTGGTGAAAATAAGGGTAGTCAGGAGGGAGGGGGGCTAGTTGCCCTCCGTCACTTTTGACTCTTAACTTCCAATTTTCAACCAAACGAGACTCCTCTAAAGTTTATACAACCACCCCTTTCATAAAAACCTAAAATGCCCCCGGGACATTACTTACAACCCTTACCCCCAGGCTCTGGGGGTTTGTTTCAACCCCAAAAGCCTTGTTATATGATCTTAGGACCATTTTGAATTAAATTGCTATCTTAAATTTTCAGTTGAATGCATTTTGGGACAATACAACGCGTGTGTTTGTTGGGGGGGGGGGGGTATCTGCCCTCTGATCACTATTACTCTTTAAAAGGGCACTAGAACTTCTGATTCCTAGTCTAATAAGCCCCATCTGAAGCTTAGATGACCACCCTTTCTATAAGAGCCTTATATGCCCCCAGGGAATAAATTACAAACCATGTCCAGAGGGCTGTGGGGCGGGGTCATATTCAAAGACATAATTTGTGGACCTTTCAACTACTCTGAACAAAATGGATTTCTAAAAATGTTGTGCTATCTCAAAGGCTATCTCAAAGGGAATGTTAAGTAAGCTGTTTCTTTTATTTAACTAAAAAAAAAAAAACAAGTTTTTTCAACTGAAAGTAAGGAGCAAACTTAAAACGAACAGAAATTATTACGTATATAAGGGGGTTCGCCCCCTAGTCAATACCTCTCTCTTTACGCTAAAGTTCGAATTTTGTTCCAATTCTTTAAGAATGACCTCTGAATCACAAAGGCCGCTTAATTAGAATAGATGGCTCTTTTGAAAGTGCTAAAAAAAATTGGCGTAAAGAGTGAGGCATTGAATAGGGGGGAACCCCCTTATATACGTAATGATTTATGTTCGTTTTAAGTTTTAATGTTGCTCCTTACTTTCAGTTGAAAAAACTTGTTTTTTTTAAATTTAATTTCTGATCGATTTTTCAATATTACAGGGAAATTCAGTGCCCCTTCATAGAAGTGTCCCTTCCTCCATGAAAACATCCTCCATGGAAAAATGCTCCCATGTAACCACCTCCCCCCAACCCACCCCCACCAGAAAAAAATCCCTCCTGAAAACGTCAGTATACTTCCCAATAACCAATACTATATGTAAACAATGGGCAAAGTTCATAGCTTGTAGCCCTCCCCCGAGGACTGT
Organism: Artemia sinica; assembly: GCA_027921565.1. NCBI lineage: Eukaryota > Metazoa > Arthropoda > Branchiopoda > Anostraca > Artemiidae > Artemia > Artemia sinica. The sequence continues at coordinate 49,178,670 of CM051270.1, forward strand.
GGGGAATTAAGACTTTGGGAAAAAAGTGAGCGTGGGGGGGAATAGTTGCCCTCCAATTTTTTTGGTTACTTAAAAAGACCACTAGAACTTTTAATATCCGTTAGAATGAGCCCTCTCGTGATATTCTAGGACCAGTGGATCGATATGATCACCCCTGGGAAAAGCAAAAAAAACAAAACAAAATAACAAACAAACAAATACGCATCCGTGATCTTTCTTCTGGCAATTAAATAAAAAAAAACTAGTTTTTTTCAACTGAAAGTAAGGAGCAACATTAAAACTTAAAACGAACAGAAATTATTAGATATATAAAGGGGTTTTCCCCTTCCTCAACGCCTCACTCTTTACGGTAAAATTTTTAATACTTTCTAAAAAAACGTCTTACTGTTCTAATTAAACGGTCCTTGTGTTTCATGAGTCATTATTAAAACATTGGGACAAAATTCAAACTTCAGCGCAAAGAGCGAGGTGTTGAGGATGGGGCAACCCTCTTTATATACGTAATAGTTTCTGTTCGTTTTACGTTTTTATGTTGCTCCTTATTTCGGTAGAAAAAACTTTTTTTTTCACTTAATTTCTGAACGTTTTTTAAATAATACCAGGAAATCTGGCCCCACCTACTCGGAGAAACCTCCTCCCCATGGAAATATCCTCTAGACAATTTAATCCCGGTGAAAATTTACCCCAGACAATTAGGTTAACCACTGTGCGCGTAAAATTGAGACGGAAAGTAAAAGCAAAACATAGAAAAAGAATTTGTAGAAGAATTCTGGCAAATTCCCCTAGTGTATAATTTCCTCTGAAAAGTTCATTCCCTGAAAAATTCCCTCCCCGTGAAAAATTCCCCCGTGGAAAAACCCCCAGAAGAAAATTTGCCCCCCCCCCAACCCGAGAATGTATGCCTGAATCCCAATAACAAATACTATGCGCAAACAATGGGCCAATTTTATAACTTAAAGAGCTGTCCTCTGGGGATGTGGGGGGCCATGTTATACCCAAAGGCATAGTTATTGGGCCTTTCAACTATGATGAACAAATGTGCTATATCAAAATTTTGATCGGACGATTTTGGGGAAAAAGGGGCGGGGAAGGGACCCTTATCGCCCTCCTTTTTTTTGGTCACTTAAAAAGGGCACTAGAACTTTTAATTTCCGTTAAAATGAGCCCTCTCTCGATATTCTAGGGCCACTGGGTCGATACGATCAACCCTGGGAAAAAATAAATAAAATAAACACGTATCCGTAATCTTTCCTCTGGGAAAAAATACAGAATTCCACATTTTTGCAGATAGGAACTTGAAACCTCTACAGTAGGGTTAACTGATACGCTGAATCTGATGGTGTGATTTTCATTGAGATCATTTGACTTTTAAGGGCTGTATCCCCATTTTTTGAAAATCAGTAAAATTTTCTCAGGCTCGTAACCTTTGATGGGTAGGACTAAACTTAATGAAATTTATATGTTTGAAATCAGCATAAAAAGCCAATTCTTTTGATATATCTATTGGTATCAAAATGTTTTTAGAGTTTTTTATTTTTTTTAAAAGCTCTAAAAAAAATTGTAGAGTTTTTTCTGTTTTTTTAGAGTTTCAGTTACTATTGAGTCGGGTCGCTCCTTACTTACAGTTTGTTACCACGAACTGTATGAAAAACACAAAATTCCACATTATCGCAGATAGGAGCTTGAAACCTCTACTGTAGGGTTTTCTGATACACTGAATATGATGGTGTAATTTTCATTAATATTCTATCAATTTTAGGGGCTGTTTTATCCTTTTTTGAAAATAAAGCAAATTTTTCAGGCTCGTAACTTTTGATGGGTAAGACTAAACTTGATGAAGCTTATATTTTAAAATCAGCATACAAATCCGATTCTTTTGATGTATCTGTTGGTATCAAAATTCAGTTTTTTAGAGTTTCAGTTACTATTGAGCCGGATCGCTCCTTACTTACAGTTTGTTGCAACGAATTGTTTAAAAAAAAAAATCTAAGTTAAGATCTGCCATTTTCCTCAATAGAATAAGCTTGTCTGTGATTGTTAAACCTTGATATAGCTGTAGCAAATGGTATGGAATGTAACCATTTGATACACTTTTGGCAAACGGTTAGTTTCAATAATTTAAGGTGAAAATTTGACAATTTAATTAAGTAAAAATATTAGCTTCGATAGTTTAGAAGCGAAAAATGGTTTTCTATCAATAAAGAGTTCGAGAAGTCCTTTAAAGTATTGAACAAAAATAAACTGTAGGCTCTGATAATGTGGCAAATAAGTTTTCAAAATATATTCGGTATGAAGCTAGAGACAAGATTTTGGAAATTATGAAGGTAAATTTTTGATGGACGTAATACCTAGTGATTTGAGAAATCTTTGAATTAAATCCATTTATAAAAAAAAATACAAGATTGGCTAAAAAATTGCTCCCAATGATTAACCAGAAATTTATTATACATTAAATGTATATTTGATGAATATGTGATGGGTCTGAAATTAGAGATACTGAAAATTATGATGGTGTATTTTGTTAAAGGGATAATGTCAATAAGGATTCACATATATATTGTCAACGTATTTTTGGCTTTATATACTAGGTATAATATAAGGAAGAGCTAAAAGTAGCTACGATGTCTCAGGTGAAACTCAGCCCTCTGAAAACTAGAAAACTAGCCGGCGATATGGAAATAACTCCAAAATATATTAGATAATGGAAAATTCTACCGCTTAGTACCCCATTTCCACCCACGCAAGGTCGGATGGGGACGACAAATCAGAATCTTAATTTGTGCACTATATTGTGGCACTATATCATTTCCTATTATTGGAAGTCTGGGAACACCAAAAATTACATCAAAATTAAAATTTCTATCATTTACGTTTTTCGTATATGATTAAAAATGACATTTTAAGTGAATATTAAATTAGCGATTTTGTATGTGTTTTTTGGCTGCTTTTTTTTGGAAAAACTAAAATTGTCGTTAAGTTCCACCAATATGCCCTGACTAGGATTTAGTAAATTATTCCATGAATAAATTATTTTTACTTTGCTTGGCTATGGGTGTAAAACCGTGATAAAGCTTTATTACAGGATTTAGAATATGATTTGATACTTTAAAACCAAAGGAAGATTTTTGTATTTAAGAAGGGTTTTTAGAAGTCATTAAAATTATTGAAAAATTGTGAGCCTGTGGATTCTGATGATATGCCAAATGATTTTTTTCTTTAATATGGTGGATACGAAGTTGTTGATAAAATATTGAAAATTATGAGGGTGCATTCAATAAAAGGGAAGTATCAATAAAAAAAAAATTATTGAAAGTTTTAATCTTAACATTAAATGAACTTTTTTTGGAAAACCAAAGTAGTCATCGAGACCTGGGAATTCCTTTCAAATAGTGCTTTACGAATCATTCCATGAATAAATTGATTTTCTTAAGCCTAAATATGATCGTAAAACTACTAAAAGGTAGAGGAAATTATATAGAATTTGATAGAAATTTTAATGATTTAGAAGTGGAAAAGGACCTTTATATGATGGGAAGGATTGATAAGTTATTGTAAATGTTGAAAAAAGTAAGCATGTAAGCTCTGATAATTTTGCCAAATTGGTGGATGTGTGGTGGATATGAAGCTGGAGATAAAAGATACTGAAAACTATTTAGGTGAATTTTGGTAAGGGGGAGTAATGCATAGTAAATAGATTAGTTAGTATGATTAGGTAGTGCATCTTTAGCATCTCTACACGGAGATAAGCTATTGAAGGCAGCATGCCACGACTGCTTGAGTAATAATAGAAATGGTTTTTGGGCTAGCCAAGCAAGATATGCTGTAGAAAGTTGTGAAGGGGGAGGAACTTTGTTTTAAGGTAATGCTTAATAAGGAGGAACCAAAGCGGATAAGACTAGTACGGATAATTTTTTTTACCACTTGGTGACGTTGGAAAGTATCTGGGAAGGGTAAAGTCGAAGATAGGCCTATAATTGTGTCCAATGTGTGGAGATGAAAAGGATGACTAAATTCATTTTTGGGTTTTTGTAAGGAATTAAATAGGCTAATCTGAGTAAATTGATTTTTTCCTAGATGATATACAAGGGGAGACTGGGTATATATTTTATTAAGTGGTGGAAGTATTATGGGGATTAAGAAGTTGGGAAAATTTGTGGATACAGGTATGATACACAGGGATACTTTTCTGCAATTTATTTGTAACTTATTTGGATTAAGGCTCTGTGTTTGCTTTAGATTTAAACACTGTTTTGTTTTTGTATTAATCATAGCCCCTAAAGGTTTTTAGTTATTAATAAATATCATACCATAGCAGTCTTAGGAACATAAGAATTAACAGTATTTTTCGCTCATTATAAGAAAAATTAATAAAATATTAAAATTGAATTTTAAAGAAACTGCCTTTTCTACTGGAAAACCGTAATTGTCGACAATATTTTCCAATTCCTTCGAAATAGTTCTTAGCGAATTATTCCATGAATAAATTAGTTATTCTTAAGCTTTGCTGTGGCTGTAAGAGGGCGATAAAGTTCCAGACAATTGTATAGATAAATAGGAGAAATTTTGTGGAGAAATAGGACTACAGGAGAATATGGTAAAGTAGCAATATAGGGGAGATTTCGACAATTTAGAAACGGAGAAAGATCTCTGTGTTAAATGAAAATTTGAAAAGTAATTACAATGATTGAAAAAGAGACCTTGTACACTCTGATGGTATGACTAATCAAGTGGATATGCGAAGTTATAGATCAGATACTGAAGGTAAATTTCATAAAAGAAAGTGCCTATTAATTTTAGGAACGTTTAAATTAAACTCTTCTTTTTGAACATAAGAAAATAATAAAATTTTCAACAATAATAATAATGATAGAATAAATATAAAAGTAAACTATAAATAGAATAAATCGAACAAAATATCAACAGAATATAAATGAAATATAAATAAATAAAATGTATTATATAGTTTAGTTTAGTTTATTAATAAAAAATAGAACTTGACAAAATGCATACATATATGTAAATATATAATACATGAAAAAAAAACAAGTCTTTCAACTAAATCTTCTAGCCTGCCCATGAACTTGCTAAGGCAAGTTGTCCTAGGGTATAGAATATAAATAAAATACAAAAATAGAATATGAATAAATATAAATATGATATTAATATATAATAGATTATAGAATACAGAATATAAATTAAATATAAATAGAATGAAAAATAGACATAAAATATAATGAAATTTAAAGAGAAGGCTAAATAAGCCGTATTTTTCTTTTGGAAATTCAAAAATTGTCATTGAGATCTGCCAATTCCTTCCAAATATGGTTTAACAACATATTCTATGAATAAATTCATTTTTCTTAAGCTTGGCTGTGACTGTAAAAATGGAATGAAGCTACAGGAAATGGCATAAAATAATAGACAATTTATTAGTGACTGATCCGGAAAACTGGTACTTCACATCTACAACTACAAAAAAATATAAAACACTAAAAAGAGAGAAATAAACACAACAAAAACCAGAAAGGAGAAGAAAAAAAAGAAAAAAAGACTACAAACTAAATAACAAACATATCACTTTAGAAATCAGCTATGAACATTGATCAAATCGGGCCGTATCAATAAGAAATTAAATCACTAGAGAACGAGTAAATTTACAAACGCTAAGGAAATATAAATCGAAAGGAAATAAGATTAACAACTCATTTAAAACAATTTATCAAAAGCGAGCGAGGAAAGAGTAATTATTACATTCAAAGAGGACGTCAGGAATTGCCATATAATATGAAAGAATTTATGATAATTTGTATGTGAAGAAATATTTATGTCTGAACGAAGAGTTTGAGAAGTCATTAAAGTTAGTTTAAAAACGCGAGCCTATTAATTCTGACGGTGGGGAAAATAATTTTAGCAATGTGGTAGACAAGGCCATATCCAGGGGTGAACTAGGGGATTTGACCCCTCCCAAAACTATTCTCTGACTCGTAAAAAATGAACATAAATAAATTTTCGATGTGTTTTTGTTATTCCCCCAGCCCCGAAAAAATTCTTTTGTAGCCCCCCCCCCCTTGGAAAAACCAGGATAAGACCTTTACGGTAGATATGAAGCTTTTGGTAAGACTTCGAAAATTATGAAGGTGAATCTTTGATAGGGGACAATACCTAATATCTTTAGGAATAGGAAACTTAAAATCAAACCCATCTATAAGGTTTGATAAGAATGATTAAAAAAATGACTATTGTAAATCGGACAATACATTATGTTTGAGTTGGCCTTTAATAAAAATCGTTTTTGCAACAAATGATTTTTTTTTAAGGTCTTCAGAACAAGCCAAACAATAGCATAAAGGAACTTTGTTTTTCAGTGGTTTTCTATTTGGGTGGGAATCGTAGCACAGTATTAAAAACGAATGACCTGTAAGCACCTGCTTGACCAGCTGAAATAATGGAGATAGGATACCTCTGTTCTGTCTGCTCAGTATAGGGGGTGAGGATATAAATCTCATTTTGCCAAATGTGTACCATAATCCCTTTTGAAGTTATACACCTTATGATACAATTTGCGTTTTGCTTTAAATTTTCTTGTTGAAATTTTCCTATTCCACATCGTATGATATAAATTCACCCTTCTCCTCTAGAGCTTTGGTTAATTTTGTCGTTGATTAGCCGTTTTAATTTGGCTCAATGCCAAGTTGTGATTTGGGTAGCATTTAGAACTAAAGTAGTAGTAATGCCCCAATCTATTTAAGGGGGACCCACCCCTTTTGAATCCCGATCTGGACATTTGCTCTAAGCCTGTAAGAGATGTAGGTATAAGGCCACTCCCTGGGAGTCAGCAGTTATTCAGTAATAGGGATGACGCAATCCTGCTTCAATATAAAAAAAGTGTTCAGTGTGACAACATCGAAGATATTGTAATGGATGCATTTATACAGTTGGATATTGAACGTAATAGAAATAGCGAAATGGATCCTAGAGTGCCTAAAGTAGCAGTGGAAATTACAAAGGGTTGCCAACTAACCCTAGAATGGGACAAGATGTAAGCAGAATATGTTATATCATTATGCAAATTAAAGTCGGAAGAATAAATATGCTTAGTAGCAAAAGTGAATCTAATGCACATACAACGATTACAAGAAGGATGAAACGCATTAGGGAAATATATTGAAGAGAACAATCTGAACCAATCTATAAAAAGAGAGTAAGTTTGTTATTAGCGAGATTCTTAGTCTATAATTGGCAGTGAGAGTGTCCAGATTAGAAATGGCTGGAGTGGCTTTAGAACCAAAATATCTTACAGAATCCAGGAAAATTAGAAAAGTGGCTAATTTTAGACGCTGATTTGATCCTCATATTTGGACTATTGCATGAGGGTTTTACGTCGTGGTCCATGTATTTACTCAATTTATCGACATATTAATTGAAACGAAACAAATGATATTGTGGTTTTGCTTTTAACCACTACTTAGGCGGACATTCTGTAAGTCAACAAGAAATCTTGTCTAAGCAAGTTTTGTGACGTCACTCCTCTTAGAAGATATTCATTTTATTGACCGTCCGTCAGTCTCTTGTTCGCGGTGAGAGAGTCAAAATTGAAAATGTTTCACACATGTCCATTACGCATGTATACATTGGGCAGCTGGACATCCTGTGAGAATCGTACCTTTGCTGATAACTATAGTGAAAAGTGTAGATTATACAATCCATGTAAATTGCATAGAGGATATGCAGTACAAATTAAAGACTGTAATTCCTGTATTGAACAGATTTTTGACTCTCACAATAGAGGTTTCCTATGCTCCAATTATCACTATGATAAATGTGATCCGTGGGAAAGCACTTACCCTGGCATGATTTCAAAACAACCTAAATTTGATTTCAGTTTATTTTTAAGAGTCTGGTATCATCGTGGTTTTATATTGTTTTGGAAAGAAGAACCTGGCCTACGCTTCAATTGCTGAAACAATAAAAGAGCCTGATTTGTATGCCATCGCTGTGAAGATACTGCTTACTATGATTATAAACCTACTGATTTTTTTTAGCTGTAACAGAAAATGATTCTTTATATGAGAATTTGTATTACAATATGATTAAGAATAGTTTTATTGACTTTACAAAGAGATTTAATAAAAAGGAATTTACAATATACTGTAGAAAATGTAACCCCGAATTTGCATGGTAAGATGGGTACAAGTTAAATCCTAACGAGCTGCTACCACTTATCGTGTATGATGATTACCTATACGTAGAAGAAGAAATCTAAAATAAAACAGTGTTTTTTGCACATAGAACTTTTATTAATAAACAAATTTACATACATTTTAAAGCATTTCACTCTTAGGGGACCGAAATTTATATTGTATAGGTAGGAAAGAGTATTTTCAACAAAAAGTTGTTTAATCGAGGATTGTCACCATAAATGTTGAGGAACTCACTTCAAGTATGTCTGCGGCATTGAAAAATAAAATATAATAGTGCATGAAAAGTACAGCTTTTAGTTGATAAGTGTTAAACCCGCTTCCGATTTTGAATAATAAATTTTCCACTTAGCTCAAGAAAGTTGTTAATATGAGGCGTGTAGAACGTATACGGTAGGCTAAGAGTGTAAAAAAAAAAAATCAAATTCTTTCTTGTTTGAAAGATGCAAAGCCAATACCCCATCTTTACAGTTGATGAGCTACTGTTAACAATGATAATGGTATTTCTAACACGTCGAATATTCTCGAGGAAATCCAAAGGTATTCAATAGGAGTTGTATTTAGACATGTAAGGATTCAAATTGAATACATTGATTCGTGTTCATGGTGCCAAGTCTATTAGAACACTGCCATCAGGGAAAATTTCCCAATAGGTTTGAAATTGACTTACCGAGATTAATGCAATATTCTCCTCCAATGGCTCGGCAAAGGTACACTCTAAACGTACTGTAACCATTCGGGTGATGGTCATGTCTTTAGCACCGGACAAATATAATTCAATGACACCATGAGTTTCCGCTAACATTTCTTCTCATATACCATTTGTGCAAATCTTGATCTAGGGATTGTATTGTCAATTCGTATAAGGTCCTGTGGGATTTATCAAAGGATAAATTCTAGAGTGGAATTCCATTTACCTTACATACAAAAGATGAAGTCCAAACAGTTCAAATTTATGTGGAGAATCTACCTATAATCCACCAGCGCTAGCACTTTTTACAAAAGCCAAAACAAGTTTTGAAGGAATTTTACCATTGATAAATGAATCAGTGTAGGTATGCGTTACCCTTAGCAATTTTTCGTTGATTTGTGATTGTATGAGGTACGAGCAATTTGATATTATTTCAAGAGGCTCTTAATTTTTCAATTGCCAAGACAACAGAACTCATAACTTGTTGATTTCGTACATGTAGTATTGCCAAGGTGAGAGACACTGTTACATCGGGTGCAGTGCCTTTTGGAAAAGTCCTTTTGGAAAAATAAAATCAGACGGTGCGAGTTGTAGCTTTATATCAATCTTAACATTGGGAGGGAACCATTGAGTTATATTAAATATCTCATGATTTAGTTTAACAACCAAGTTTAAATCTTTAGTTGTCGCATCTCTAAGTTTATTGCCAGTGTCAGTATCCGTCCCATATTCACGTCCAATAGCCATACCTCCCTATTTCTTGTAGGACACTGTAGTCATCAACATGAATTGTATTTAACTTGCATAACTTAAAAGATTTTTGTTCGTGCTCATCCATGTTTAAATATTCTGTAGTACACAATTTTCAAAGGACAACCCTTCAACTTCATTTGGTTTTTCATTGTTAGAGCTTTTAACAATGACACGCAAATTTATAGATGTTTAAGTCAAGTCTATGAAATAATCTTTGCTGGAATAAATTTGAAGATGGACGTTTTCAGAGAGTGGCTGTTGCGGACAGAAATTCCTCATAGTGACCATGTTTTACACTCACATCAACATTTTTCGCATTGAAAAGGCTTAGAGATGAGTTGACTGAAACATGAGATTCTTTATGTAGTATATATGCTATTTCTAGGAAAAGAAATTCTTTTTCGATCTAACAATTTTTACCTTCTTTGTCTTCTTTGATGCTTTACACTTTGGGACTGAGTTGAGACTGATGAGTGATGACTTCTTTCTCACCCTTATTAAATGTAACGATTTGTCGAGATTTTAATCGCTTGCCAAGGGATCTGGCGCTGGACATGAGATTTTGTGAAACACTTTCTTTAAAATCCTTCCAGAGTCCTAATCATGTAATGTAGAGGACGCAAAATCTGCGGCAACCAAAGCAATATATTTTTTAACCAGGGGTAGTGCAGAGCGAAATAGCTTAGCAAACCAAGTGCCGAGACCGTAACTGAACATTGACGAACGGTCCTTGTAATAGTCCATTCCATGACCTAATTGCCACGGTACAAGAGTAGCATCATAGCAATTAATATCAGGACAAACAAAATGAGTTCTATTACCGATCTCACTGATTTGGTCGAAAATGACATGTAATCACAGGCCAAACCTTTTGTTATTGCTAGAGGATCGCACCATTTACTTCTTAATTTTAACTGACAGAGCTCCAAATATAAAGTGTTGACTGGAATGTATTGAAGGTTCTTTATATTGTAGTGATGGTTGTGCTCACTAGAGGTGTTTCGTTCAAGAATACGAAGAAGGGGGGCATTGCTATTACCGACTCTCTATCTCTCGACAAAGGATGCATAAGGAATTATACAATTGTCAGATGAGAAGGTGGGTGCGTAGTCTGCATAGATAACATGCTGCTTGCCGATAATTTTTTTTTACTTTAATAATGTGATCTTTAAAACCAAGAACATCACATAAATCCTCATTGGGGAAAATATTTTGATTCTCAAATAGATTGGTAATGTAAATTTCTCTCTGTTCCGGTGAATAATTGAATTTGAAGCCACTTCGAGACGAAATGATTTTGTTGATAATTCGACACAAATCACTTATACTGGTGTATTCCCCATAGGGTATAATTGCAAAGGGGTAATCACCAGAGTCAAAATTTGCCACTGCACCCACGTCAGAAAAGTCAAAGGGTCTTACTTTTATATCATATGTACGATTCTTTCTTAGGATATCATATGCGTTTCTAAGAATACAATCAACAAAAGTAATTTCATACCTTCCCTCAAATTTAATGGTGGGGGAGAGTTTTTTTTTCCAAAATCGCTCGTTATATTCAAATCGTCATAGAAAGTGTCAGAGATATTGAACTGAATGTCACATAAAAATTATTAGACATTATGAACGCCTTCAGTGGCAATCCAGGAATCAAAATCAGAGTTGTATCCTAGCCAGCGAACAAGAAACTGTGTCTTACCCTTGCGAGTTCGGCTTTCTAATACCTTTTCTATTTGATACATTCTACGATTTCCAACTTTTTGCAATTCATAATCATAAAAACCGCCAAGAATCTCATCATATTTGAAGCAATGTCACACACAAAATTCTCATATTAAGTATCACTTTCTGTAACAGCCAAATAAAATTCTGTAGGTTTTTAATTATAGTAGCCGATATCTTCACAGCGATGACGTAAAAACCGGACTCTTTTATTATTCCAGCAATTGAAGCGTTGACCGGGTTCTTCGTCCCAAAACAATTTAAAACTATGACGATACCAGTCTCTTAAAAATAAATTGAAGTCACGTTTAGGGCTTTTTGCAATCATGCCAAGGTAAGTATTTTCATATTGATCAAATTCATCATAGCGACCATTGGAGCATAGGAAACCTGTAGTATGAGAGTCACAAATCTCTTCAAGACAGGAATTACAGTTTTCAATTTGCACAGCATATCCTCTATGTAATTTACATGGATTACATAATCTACAGTTTTCACTTTAATCATCAGCAAGGGTATAATCCTCAAAGGATGGCCAGCTGCCCAATATATACAAGCATAAAGGACATGTGTAAAATATTTTTCGATGTTGACTTCTCACTTCCAAAAAGAAACTGGCTCGCGATCAATAAAATGATTGTCTTCTAGGAGTAGTGACACCATTCCTTGTTCAATGAAAATATTCATGGGTAAACTATTATTGGTTCTTGCATGGGGGGAGGGTGTTTTTGATTTCCTTGTAGATAATCTCAGCTAGTGCCCTTTTTATTTTAGTCCCAATTTCTCTGTCTATCACAATATTATTTTTACATAGGAAACAGTTTCGGTATCTAGACAAAATATGTTGCATGAGGTTGCAAGGGTACACATGTCTTCTTTTTACCCTTCCTTGAATGGTAATAATAGGAGGAGGGATATAATATCTATCTACAGATAGCTTTTTACCATCAGCAAGAAGATGACCTTTGTTATCAACTAAAAGTATTGGGTTTGCGTTTCTCTTTCAAAACTAATTTCTCTGGAGATACTACTCTCGCATATCCACCTCTGTAACACTTGAATTTTCTCGATAGTCCAAGGAAATGTAACTCCTTACTGTCATGACAACACGTACATACATATCCAATAAGATAGCCATTAGCACTTGTTTCATAATTCAAATATTTCTCTTTCCCAGCATTCAATGCTCTTACAACTTTATCATGTACGTATATCATCTTGGAATGTTTCATCTTAATTTTTTTTTAAATACGATGTTTATCTTTTTGATGCAGAAATAACACAGAAGCAAGGCTGTGCAAGATTACGTCAACTTCAATTACTAAACACCAACATCGTTTAGAAAATTAATAACACTTGGGGTGTCATGAAAATCCAGGGTCTCATGGAAATCCTATGGGAATCCTGTATGGGGCTTGCATAGACCCCGGCGCAGCACCGATAAGGTAAGACTGGTGGCGGCGTGGCCAAAAATAGCAGCGACACCGCGCCACCTGCGCGCCACCCATGATTTTTTCACGCCACAGCCGGTGAGATGTCGATGGCGCGCTGTCGGCGCGATCATTATTGACTGCAAACGTTAATGTTATCATCAGTCTTTCTTAAATCCCAGCTTGAACTTACAACAGATTCGGGCCTCTTCATGAGTTAAAAACTTCACAAGTCGCTAGCTGGACGCTGGTCTTCTTCGTTATTCATCAAGAGAAGTAGAAATCTAGTTGAAATGAAATGCTGTGGCATTTCAGAACCCTTGTATAATAGTTAAAATAATAGATAATAGATTCGCCGTGGCATTCAATAAGATCCAAGGAATCTAATTAAAAGGCAGCACACACAAAAGCCAAATTAGGCCAGAAGCCTATGAGAAATCTAAGAATACCCAGGACAATGAAAAAGTCCCAATGGGGGGCCCTAGGTCTATCAAAATATTTCTATGGTTTCCCAGGGAATTTGATATAATTTTCTTCCGTCTCCGCTTTAAATGAAAAAAATAATTAGCTTTTTGGCATGCCCACTTTCAATAAAAAAAATGAGGTATTATCATTTAAAAATGATTGACCCCTATCCCCCCCCCCCTATAGGCAATATCATACAATTTGTTATAAATTATATTTTTGGGGTCACTTCCGTTTCAATCGTCAATTCCCCAACCTTGTACATACTCTATAGCTAAATTTTGTCTCAATAGAATGCTTTGGGGGGGGGGGTTCTCGAAAGAAGATTCTATTTTTTTAATCTATCAGGCGTCCAATAATTGTGTATTAAACATTAAGAAAATGTATCTAAAAATAGCAAATGAAAACAAAATTCTACAAACTTATGATTGAGTTGTCGCAACAATCTGTTGACTATCAATTTTAAAATCCAACTGAACCTGTATAATGTATGCGTTCTGTTCAACTTAAGAGTAAAATTCTTGGCTACGAAGGATGTAAGAATTTTATAGCGATTGGGAAACTGCATTTGGAATGGTTTAATCTTATCAAACAGTTTTTGGTGACGGGCTGTAATTAAGGAGCGAGCCGGCTCAATTGCAACCTACACTCTAAAAAATAGATACCGAACCAATTTTGAAGCCAATAGACACATGAAAAGAATCGTATGATACCCATCAAAAGTTACGAGCCTCAGAATATTTTCCTCATTTTTGAAAAAGCGGGAAAATACCCCTAAAAAGTCATAGAATCTTAATGAAAACCACACCATCAGATTGAACGTATCAGATAACCCTATTGTAGAGATTTAAAGTTCCTAAATGCAAAAATGTGGAATTTTATATTTTTTTCTGCCAGATGAAAGATCACGATTGCGTGTTAATTTGTTGTTGTTTTTTTCTTCCCAGGGGTGATCGGATAGAGCCAGTGGTCCTAAAATATCACGAGACGGCTCATTCGGAAGGAAATCAAAAGTTTTAGGGCCGTTTTTAAGTGCCCAAAAAATTGAAGTGCACCTAGGCCCCCTCCCACACAAATATGTTTCCCAAAGTCACCGGATCAAAATTTTGAAATAGCCATTTTGTTCAGCATAGTCGAAAAATTTAATAACTATGTCTTTAGGTGTAAAATGACCCACCACAGTCCCCAGGGAAGGGCTGCAAGTTGTGAACTTTGCCCATTGCTTATATATAGTATTTGTCATTGGGAATTATACAGCCATTTTTGGAGGGTGGGGGGGGGGTTGTGCTTGGGATGGATTTCTAAGGGGAGAATCTTCCTTGGGAGGGAAATATCTAATGAGTGAATATTGTACGGGAAATATTACATTGGGGGGATTTGACAGAATTACTATAGCAAATGCTTTTAAATTGTCTTACATTTTCTTTGCCAAAACTTTCATGTGGAGATATTCCGGGGTATTATACGGGTTTTTTTTCCGCGCGTTTCATTTTCTTGGAAATAATTTCCATGGAAAGGAGGCATTTCTGGAGCGATCGAGAAACCGATTAGAGATTAAAGTCTTATTGCAATGAAAAAATGCTAAGGAGAATTTTTCAGGGTGAATCGTCCACAAGCAATTTTACACAGAGGGGGGGGGTATTCTCAGCGAGGAAGGAACTGTCTGGAGGGAATTGACGGGAGGGGGAGTACTTTACGTTGGATGAAATTTCCACGGAGGAGTTTTCCGTGAGGGGAGGGGTATATTTCATAGAGGGTGAGCCAGATTTACCGGCATTATTTGAAAAACGAATAGAAATTATGCCATATATGAAGGGTTGCCCCCTCCTCAATACCTTATTCTTCCCCTAAGGTTTTAATGTTTACTAAAATTGAAACACAGGGGCTGTTTAATTAGATTAGGAAGCTTTTTTAAAAGGGCTTACAGCTTTAGCATAAAGAGCAAGGTATTGAGGAGGGGACGACCCTTCTTATCCGAAATAAATCTGCGAAAATTAATATGCAAATTGTGGTTTAATTTTCCTGCATGGTGAACCAAAATCGAACCTGCATTAAATAAAAAACGTTCAGAAACTAAATAAAAATAAGTTTTTTTTAACTGAAAGTAAGGAGCGACATTAAAACTTAGAACGAGCAGCAATTAGTCCGTATATGAAAGGGAATGTCCCTTCCTCAAAGCCTCGCTGTTTACGCTAAAGTTTGACTTTTTTTCGCCACTATAATTTTAAAACAATGAAAAACTTTAGCGTAAAGAGGGAGGTGTTGAGGAGGGGACAGGGCCTTTCATATAAGGAATAATTGCTGTTCGTTTTAAGTTTTAATTTCGCTCCCTTACTTTCAGTTAAAAAAAAACTTGTTCCTTTTTTAATTTAATTTCGTAAAGACGATACTTTTGTCAACATATGAAGAACAGTGTATATTAAAATTGTGTCTGTCTGGTTTACATGCAAAGTAACACGAGATACGAAAATTAACAAACAAGAGGGTAGTGAAGAATTATGGCATGCAAAGTACAAGTTAGCAGGTATAGTCACTAGTGATAAATCACTAGGGGTGGCACCGTGATTGTGTGATTTTCGGGCATTCGGGGAACCAATTTTTTTTTTCGGAGTGACACATAGATCTTCGGGGAAATCCCCAACAATTTGGATATAGTCCAAGCCCTGCTTGATTCCTAATCAGGAAAATCGAAATACTTAACCACACGAGTAGAGATGACCCTAAAGGTCCCACGAGAACACCATATATGGGCATAGAACCACGTGGTTTATGGACTTTGTCAGTGAGAATTTGAAAAACAGGAATTTTGTCACATTTATGGATGGTTTTTATGGATTTTGTCAGTGAGAATGAAAAAACAGAAAGTTTGTCACATTTATGTCTGTTTTCATGGATGGTTATGTGTGTTGATTATTTGATGGTTTTATGAATTTTGTCAGTGAGAATGGAAAAACAGGAACTTTGACACTTCCTTCTTGTTGTTGTTCAAGCCAGATGTTACGAGTTTCTGGGAAACAGTATTTGTTATTGTTGTTTCCAAGCCAAATGTTACGAGTTCCCGGGAAACAGTTAATTAATGTCTGACAGATGACGTCAAGTTAATTAATGTCTTTGCATTTCCAAAGAGAATTGTCTAGGAGAAACAGTTAGATCACACATGATGTCATGATTGATTGATTGACACGAAAGGGGAATTAATTTGTTGTTCTAAAGAGAATTGATTCACGAAAGGGAAATTAATTTGTTGTTTCTAACAAGAGAATCGTTTCCGAGCAGACGTTTTGATCTTAGCGTGCGAAAAGGTTTCCAAATAATTTGAAATAAGCCAGCGCAGGGATGCCAAACAAATGGAACATGCTGAAATTCCGTTTAGGGATAATTTTGGCGAAACCGTTTTAGCTATTTTATGGAATTATTTCGGCGAAACAGCTAGAGACATTATAAAATATGATTTTAGAAGAGATTTTGGAAGAGAATTTGAGTGTGGTCGTTATAATACACAAGTTTCAATTGGACAGTGTTGTGAGGTCCTCTACCCCAACCCCAAAGGTTCCGATCCCCCTACCACAACCCCGAAGGAAGCCAGCGGTCCTCAAAGGTTCTCTGGGCTTCCAAAGGACCCCCCCCCCGACCCCCAAAGACCCTCACCCAGTCCCCAAAGGTCCCCAGGCACCCAAAGGGCCCCAGACCCTAAAAAGGCCATACCCGAGCCCCA
The DNA here is from genome assembly GCA_027921565.1 of Artemia sinica. Taxonomy (NCBI): domain Eukaryota; kingdom Metazoa; phylum Arthropoda; class Branchiopoda; order Anostraca; family Artemiidae; genus Artemia; species Artemia sinica. Next base: position 49,195,644 of record CM051270.1, read on the forward strand.
AAGGTCCTCCCCGGTCCCCAAAGGTCCACCAGACCCCCAAAAGCCCTCCCCGGTCCCCAAAGGTCCACCAGAACCCCAAAAGCCCTCCCCCGGTCCCCAAAGGCCCTCCCCCAGTCCCCAAAGGCCCTCCCCGGGCTCCCAGGGCTCCCAAAGGGCCCCGATTACTCTACCCCTACCCCGAAGGAAGCCTCCGGTCCTCAAAGGTCCCCCAGGCTCCCAAAGGCCCTCACCCGGTCCCCAAAGGTCCACCGGGCTCCCAAAGGGACCCCAGACCCCCAACGGACCCACCGGGCCCCAAAGGGCCCAATCCGTGCTCAAGGGCCCCCCGGACCCCCAAAGGTCCTCCACCAGTCCCCAAAGGCCCTCTCCCGGTCCCAAAGGTCCACCAGGCACCCAAAGGGCCCCAGACCCTAAAAAGGCCATACCCGAGCCACCAAAGGTCCTCCACCAGCCCCCAAAGGCCCTCTCCCGGTCCCAAAGGTCCACCAGGCACCCAAAGGGCCCCAGACCCTAAAAAGACCATACCCGAGCCCCCCAAAGGCCCTCACCGGTCCCCAAAGGTCCACCAGACCCCCAAAAGCCCTCCACCGGTCCCCAAAGGCCCTCCCCGGGCTCCCAGGGCTCCCAAAGGGCCCCGATTACTCTACCCCAACCCCGAAGGAAGCCTCCGGTCCTCAAAGGTCCCCAGGCTCCCAAAGGACCCACTGGACCCCCAAAGGCCCTCACCTGGTCCCCAAAGGTCCACCGGGCTCCCAAAGGGACCACCGGACCCCCAAAGGGTCCCCCGGACCCCAAAGGTCCTCCCCAGGTCCTCAAGGGTCGCCCAGACCCCCAACGGACCCACCGGACCCCAAAGGGCCCAATCGGTGCTCAAGGGCTCCCCGGACCCCCAAAGGCCCTCACCCGGTCCTCAAAGGTCCACCGGGCTCCCAAAGGACCAGTCGGTCCTCAAGGACCCTCTCAGACGTGCAAAGACCCTCCCCAGACCCCCAAAGGCTCATCCCGGTCCCCAAAGGTCCCCTCAGGCTCCCATATGACCACTCCACCCCTCAAGGGCCCCTGGATCCCCAAACGCCCTCCCCGGACCCCTCCAAAGAACCCCCTCTCCATTTTTAACACTTTTTATGGCTTTATTATATCCTTTTAGAACAAGTTCCTTTCATAATGTCCCTCCTAAACCCATTTTCCAACTTGAAGTACTTATCCTTTTCACCCACTTTCTCAATGAAAAAGAAATTAGTTTTTAATCAATTCTAATTTTCCAAATAATATAAAAATTTTCCACTTTAGTTCAGATCTGTCTCGAAGAGATGAAAAATTTAAAATACTGTTCCAAATTTTTCGCAGAAGATAAAAAAAGTTCAAGTTTTCTTCTGAATTTTACCAAAGAACGTGCTCCAATTCTAATTTCTCCAGAGAAAACAAAATCTTCCACTTCAGTTCTATATTTCACAAAGATATAAAGAAATTTAAAGTTCAAGTCTAAATTTTTCGGTGGAAGATAGAAAAAGTAATACCATACTTGTGAATATTTTCACGGAAAATAAAAAGTTCTAGTTCAATTTACAATTTCCTCAACGAAGTGAAGAAAGGTTCAAGTTCTCTTCTGAATTTTACTAAAGAACACGCTTCAATTCTAATTTTTTCAGAGAAAACAAAAATCTTCCACTTCAGTTCTTTATTTCACAAAGACATAAAGAAATTCAAAGTTCAATTCTAAATTTTTCGATGGAAGATAGAAAAAGTAATACATACTTGTGAATATTTTCACGGAAGATAAAAAGTTCTAGTTCAATTTAAAATTTCCTCAATGAAGTCAAGGAAAGTTCAAGTTCTCTTCTGAATTTTACCACAGAACATGCTTCAATTCTAATTTTTTCAGAGAAAACAAAAATCTTCCACTTCAGTTCTTTATTTCACAAAGACATAAAGAAATTTAAAGTTCAATTCTAAATTTTTCGGTGGAAGATAGAAAAAGTAATACCATACCTGTGAATATTTTCCCGGAAGATAAAAAGTTCTAGTTCAATTTACAGTTTCCTCAATGAAGTCAAGGAAAGTTCAAGTTCTCTTCTGAATTTTACCAAAGAACACGCTTCAATTCTAATTTTTTCAGAGAAAACAAAAATCTTCCACTTCAGTTCTTTATTTCACAAAGACATAAAGAAATTTAAAGTTCAATTCTAAATTTTTCGGAGGAAGATAGAAAAAGTAATACCATACTTGTGAATATTTTCCCGGAAGATAAAAAGTTCTAGTTCAATTTAAAATTTCCTCAACGAAGTCAAGGAAAGTTCAAGTTCTCTTCTGAATTTTACCACAGAACATGCTTCAATTCTAATTTCACCAGAGAAAACAAAAATCTTCCACTTCAGTTCTTTATTTCACAAAGACATAAAGAAATTTAAAGTTCAATTCTAAATTTTTCGGTGGAAGATAGAAAAAGTAATACCATACTTGTGAATATTTTCCCGGAACATAAAAAGTTCTAGTTCAATTTACAGTTTCCTCAATGAAGTCAAGGAAAGTTCAAGTTCTCTTCTGAATTTTACCAAAGAACACGCTTCAATTCTAATTTTTTCAGAGAAAACAAAAATCTTCCACTTCAGTTCTTTATTTCACAAAGACATAAAGAAATTTAAAGTACAATTCTAATTTTTCGGTGGAAGATAGAAAAAGCAATACCATACTTGTGAATATTTTCCCGGAAAATAAAAAGTTCTAGTTCAATTTACAATTTCCTCAACGAAGTGAAGAAAGGTTCAAGTTCTCTTCTGAATTTTACTAAAGAACAAAATTCAATTCTAATTTCACCAGAGAAAATAAAAATCTTCCACTTCAGTTCTTATTTCACAAAGACATAAAGAAATTTAAAGTTCAATTCTAAATTTTTCGGTGGAAGATAGAAAAAGTAATACCATACTTGTGAATATTTTCACGGAAGATAAAAGTTCTAGTTCAATTTAAAATTTTCTCAACGAAGTCAAGGAAAGTTCAAGTTCTCTTCTGAATTTTCTCAATGAACACACTTCAATTCTAATTTCTCCAGAGAAAATAAAAATCTTCCACTTCAGTTCCATATTTCGCAAAGACATAAAGAAATTTAAAGTACAATTCTAAATTTTTCGATGGAAGATAGAAAAAGCAATACCATACTTGTGAATATTTTCACGGAAGATAAAAAGTTCTAGTTCAATTTAAAATTTCCTCAATGAAGTCAAGGAAAGTTCAAGTTCTCTTCTGAATTTTACCACAGAACATGCTTCAATTCTAATTTTTTCAGAGAAAACAAAAATCTTCCACTTCAGTTCTTAATTTCACAAAGACATAAAGAAATTTAAAGTACAATTCTAAATTTTTCGGAGGAAGATAGAAAAAGCAATACCATACTTGTGAATATTTTCCCGGAAGATAAAAAGTTCTAGTTCAATTTACAGTTTCCTCAATGAAGTCAAGGAAAGTTCAAGTTCTCTTCTGAATTTTACCAAAGAACGTGCTCCAATTCTAATTTCTCCAGAGAAAACAAAATCTTCCACTTCAGTTCTTTATTTCACAAAGACATAAAGAAATTTAAAGTTCAATTCTAAATTTTTCGGTGGAAGATAGAAAAAGTAATACCATACTTGTGAATATTTTCCCGGAAGATAAAAAGTTCTAGTTCAATTTACAGTTTCCTCAACGAAGTGAAGAAAATTCAAGTTCTCTTCTGAATTTTACTAAAGAACAAAATTCAATTCTAATTTTTTCAGAGAAAACAAAAATCTTCCACTTCAGTTCTTTATTTCACAAAGACATAAAGAAATTTAAAGTTCAATTCTAAATTTTTCGGTGGAAGATAGAAAAAGTAATACCATACTTGTGAATATTTTCCCGGAAGATAAAAAGTTCTAGTTCAATTTACAGTTTCCTCAATGAAGTCAAGGAAAGTTCAAGTTCTCTTCTGAATTTTACCAAAGAACAAAATTCAATTCTAATTTTTTCAGAGAAAACAAAAATCTTCCACTTCAGTTCTTTATTTCACAAAGACATAAAGAAATTTAAAGTACAATTCTAAATTTTTCGGTGGAAGATAGAAAAAGCAATACCATACTTGTGAATATTTTCCCGGAAAATAAAAAGTTCGGTTAGGTTAGATTAAGTTAGGTTAGGCTAGGTTAGCCTACGTACGCGCGCGTATGTAGGCTAACCTAGCCTAACCTAACTTAATCTAACCTAACCTAACTTAACCTAATCTAACTTAATCTAACCTAACTTAACCTATATGCGCGCGTACGTAGGCTAACCTAACCTAATCTAACTTAACCTAACCTAACAATATTTTTTCTGATTTCGTGTGTTTTCGCAAGAAAATAGCTTGTTTTTAGCAAACTTAGCCATATCGAGTTGAAACTCTGCATAAATATCTTCATTTAAGCCTAATTGCGTAGGTGCTTAAGGAACATTGAACATTTTTTCTGATTTTGTGTGTTTTCGCAAGAAAATAGCTTGTTTTTAGCAAACTTAGCCATAGCGAGTTGAAACTCTGCATAAATATCTTCATTTTTAGTCTAATTGCATAGGTACTAAAGGAACATTGAGCATTTTTTCTGAGTTTGTGTGTTTTCACAAAGATAATAGCAAGTTGAACTAGAACTTTTTATCTTCCGGGGAAATTTAAAATTGAAGTGGAACTTTTTATCTTCCGTGAAAATAATCACAAGTACGGCATTAATTTTTCTATCACCCACCGAAAAATTAGAATTGAACTTTAAATTTCTTTATGTCTTTGTGAAATAAAGAACTGAAGTGGAAGATTTTTGTTTTCTCTGAAAAAATTAGAATTGAAGCGTGTTCTTTGGTAAAGTTCAGAAGAGAACTTGAACTTTCCTTGACTTCGTTGAGAAAATTTTAAATTGAACTAGAACTTTTTATCTTCCGTGAAAATATTCACAGGTATGGTATTACTTTTTCTATCTTCCATCGAAAAATTTAGAATTGAACTTTAAATTTCTTTATTTCTTTGTGAAATAAAGAACTGAAGTGGAAGATTTTTATTTTCTCTGGTGAAATTAGAATTGAATTTTGTTCTTTAGTAAAATTCAGAAGAGAACTTGAACCTTTCTTCACTTCGTTGAGGAAATTTTAAATTGAACTAGAACTTTTTATCTTCCGTGAAAATATTCACAGGTATGGTATTACTTTTTCTATCTTCCACCGAAAAATTTAGAATTGAACTTTAAATTTCTTTATGTCTTTGTGAAATAGAGAACTGAAGTGGAAGATTTTTATTTTCTCTGAAAAAATTAGAATTGAATTTTGTTCTTTAGTAAAATTCAGAAGAGAACTTGAACCTTTCTTCACTTCGTTGAGGAAATTGTAAATTGAACTAGAACTTTTTATTTTCCGGGAAAATATTCACAAGTATGGTATTGCTTTTTCTATCTTCCACCGAAAAATTAGAATTGTACTTTAAATTTCTTTATGTCTTTGTGAAATAAAGAACTGAAGTGGAAGATTTTTGTTTTCTCTGAAAAAATTAGAATTGAAGCGTGTTCTTTGGTAAAATTCAGAAGAGAACTTGAACTTTCCTTGACTTCATTGAGGAAACTGTAAATTGAACTAGAACTTTTTATCTTCCGGGAAAATATTCACAAGTATGGTATTACTTTTTCTATCTTCCACCGAAAAATTTAGAATTGAACTTTAAATTTCTTTATGTCTTTGTGAAATAGAGAACTGAAGTGGAAGATTTTTATTTTCTCTGGTGAAATTAGAATTGAATTTTGTTCTTTGGTAAAATTCAGAAGAGAACTTGAACTTTCCTTGACTTCATTGAGGAAACTGTAAATTGAACTAGAACTTTTTATCTTCCGGGAAAATATTCACAAGTATGGTATTACTTTTTCTATCTTCCACCGAAAAATTTAGACTTGAACTTTAAATTTCTTTATGTCTTTGTGAAATATAGAACTGAAGTGGAAGATTTTGTTTTCTCTGGTGAAATTAGAATTGAATTTTATTCTTTGGTAAAATTCAGAAGAGAACTTGAATTTTTCTTCACTTCGTTGAGAAAATTTTAAATTGAACTAGAACTTTTTATCTTCCGGGAAAATATTCACAAGTATGGTATTGCTTTTTCTATCTTCCTCCGAAAAATTTAGAATTGTACTTTAAATTTCTTTATGTCTTTGTGAAATAAAGAACTGAAGTGGAAGATTTTTGTTTTCTCTGAAAAAATTAGAATTGAAGCATGTTCTGTGGTAAAATTCAGAAGAGAACTTGAACTTTCCTTGACTTCATTGAGGAAATTTTAAATTGAACTAGAACTTTTTATCTTCCGTGAAAATATTCACAAGTATGGTATTACTTTTTCTATCTTCCATCGAAAAATTTAGAATTGAACTTTGAATTTCTTTATGTCTTTGCGAAATAAGGAACTGAAGTGGAAGATTTTTATTTTCTCTGGTGAAATTAGAATTGAAGTGTGTTCATTGAGAAAATTCAGAAGAGAACTTGAACTTTCCTTGACTTCGTTGAGAAAATTTTAAATTGAACTAGAACTTATATCTTCCGTGAAAATATTCACAGGTATGGTATTACTTTTTCTATCTTCCACCGAAAAATTTAGAATTGAACTTTAAATTTCTTTATGTCTTTGTGAAATAGAGAACTGAAGTGGAAGATTTTTATTTTCTCTGGTGAAATTAGAATTGAATTTTGTTCTTTAGTAAAATTCAGAAGAGAACTTGAACCTTTCTTCACTTCGTTGAGGAAATTGTAAATTGAACTAGAACTTTTTATTTTCCGGGAAAATATTCACAAGTATGGTATTGCTTTTTCTATCTTCCACCGAAAAATTTAGAATTGTACTTTAAATTTCTTTATGTCTTTGTGAAATAAAGAACTGAAGTGGAAGATTTTTGTTTTCTCTGAAAAAATTAGAATTGAATTTTGTTCTTTGGTAAAATTCAGAAGAGAACTTGAATCTTTCTTGACTTCATTGAGGAAACTGTAAATTGAACTAGAACTTTTTATCTTCCGGGAAAATATTCACAAGTATGGTATTACTTTTTCTATCTTCCACCGAAAAATTTAGAATTGAACTTTAAATTTCTTTATGTCTTTGTGAAATAAAGAACTGAAGTGGAAGATTTTGTTTTCTCTGAAAAAATTAGAATTGAATTTTGTTCTTTAGTAAAATTCAGAAGAGAACTTGAATTTTTCTTCACTTCGTTGAGGAAACTGTAAATTGAACTAGAACTTTTTATCTTCCGGGAAAATATTCACAAGTATGGTATTACTTTTTCTATCTTCCACCGAAAAATTTAGAATTGAACTTTAAATTTCTTTATGTCTTTGTGAAATAAAGAACTGAAGTGGAAGATTTTGTTTTCTCTGGAGAAATTAGAATTGGAGCACGTTCTTTGGTAAAATTCAGAAGAGAACTTGAACTTTCCTTGACTTCATTGAGGAAACTGTAAATTGAACTAGAACTTTTTATCTTCCGGGAAAATATTCACAAGTATGGTATTGCTTTTTCTATCTTCCTCCGAAAAATTTAGAATTGTACTTTAAATTTCTTTATGTCTTTGTGAAATAAGAACTGAAGTGGAAGATTTTTGTTTTCTCTGAAAAATTAGAATTGAAGCATGTTCTGTGGTAAAATTCAGAAGAGAACTTGAACTTTCCTTGACTTCATTGAGGAAATTTTAAATTGAACTAGAACTTTTTATCTTCCGTGAAAATATTCACAAGTATGGTATTGCTTTTTCTATCTTCCATCGAAAAATTTAGAATTGTACTTTAAATTTCTTTATGTCTTTGCGAAATATGGAACTGAAGTGGAAGATTTTTATTTTCTCTGGAGAAATTAGAATTGAAGTGTGTTCATTGAGAAAATTCAGAAGAGAACTTGAACTTTCCTTGACTTCGTTGAGAAAATTTTAAATTGAACTAGAACTTTTATCTTCCGTGAAAATATTCACAAGTATGGTATTACTTTTTCTATCTTCCACCGAAAAATTTAGAATTGAACTTTAAATTTCTTTATGTCTTTGTGAAATAAAGAACTGAAGTGGAAGATTTTTATTTTCTCTGGTGAAATTAGAATTGAATTTTGTTCTTTAGTAAAATTCAGAAGAGAACTTGAACCTTTCTTCACTTCGTTGAGGAAATTGTAAATTGAACTAGAACTTTTTATTTTCCGGGAAAATATTCACAAGTATGGTATTGCTTTTTCTATCTTCCACCGAAAAATTAGAATTGTACTTTAAATTTCTTTATGTCTTTGTGAAATAAAGAACTGAAGTGGAAGATTTTTGTTTTCTCTGAAAAAATTAGAATTGAAGCGTGTTCTTTGGTAAAATTCAGAAGAGAACTTGAACTTTCCTTGACTTCATTGAGGAAACTGTAAATTGAACTAGAACTTTTTATGTTCCGGGAAAATATTCACAAGTATGGTATTACTTTTTCTATCTTCCACCGAAAAATTTAGAATTGAACTTTAAATTTCTTTATGTCTTTGTGAAATAAAGAACTGAAGTGGAAGATTTTTGTTTTCTCTGGTGAAATTAGAATTGAAGCATGTTCTGTGGTAAAATTCAGAAGAGAACTTGAACTTTCCTTGACTTCGTTGAGGAAATTTTAAATTGAACTAGAACTTTTTATCTTCCGGGAAAATATTCACAAGTATGGTATTACTTTTTCTATCTTCCTCCGAAAAATTTAGAATTGAACTTTAAATTTCTTTATGTCTTTGTGAAATAAAGAACTGAAGTGGAAGATTTTTGTTTTCTCTGAAAAAATTAGAATTGAAGCGTGTTCTTTGGTAAAATTCAGAAGAGAACTTGAACTTTCCTTGACTTCATTGAGGAAACTGTAAATTGAACTAGAACTTTTTATCTTCCGGGAAAATATTCACAGGTATGGTATTACTTTTTCTATCTTCCACCGAAAAATTTAGAATTGAACTTTAAATTTCTTTATGTCTTTGTGAAATAAAGAACTGAAGTGGAAGATTTTTGTTTTCTCTGAAAAAATTAGAATTGAAGCATGTTCTGTGGTAAAATTCAGAAGAGAACTTGAACTTTCCTTGACTTCATTGAGGAAATTTTAAATTGAACTAGAACTTTTTATCTTCCGTGAAAATATTCACAAGTATGGTATTACTTTTTCTATCTTCCATCGAAAAATTTAGAATTGAACTTTGAATTTCTTTATGTCTTTGTGAAATAAAGAACTGAAGTGGAAGATTTTTGTTTTCTCTGAAAAAATTAGAATTGAAGCGTGTTCTTTAGTAAAATTCAGAAGAGAACTTGAACCTTTCTTCACTTCGTTGAGGAAATTGTAAATTGAACTAGAACTTTTTATTTTCCGTGAAAATATTCACAAGTATGGTATTACTTTTTCTATCTTCCACCGAAAAATTTAGACTTGAACTTTAAATTTCTTTATATCTTTGTGAAATATAGAACTGAAGTGGAAGATTTTGTTTTCTCTGGAGAAATTAGAATTGGAGCACGTTCTTTGGTAAAATTCAGAAGAAAACTTGAACTTTTTTTATCTTCTGCGAAAAATTTGGAACAGTATTTTAAATTTTTCATCTCTTCGAGACAGATCTGAACTAAAGTGGAAAATTTTTATATTATTTGGAAAATTAGAATTGATTAAAAACTAATTTCTTTTCCATTGAGAAAGTGGGTGAAAAGGATAAGTACTTCAAGTTGGAAAATGGGTTTAGGAGGGACATTATGAAAGGAACTTGTTCTAAAAGGATATAATAAAGCCATAAAAAGTGTTAAAAATGGAGAGGGGGTTCTTTGGAGGGGTCCTGGGAGGGCGTTTGGGGATCCAGGGGCCCTTGAGGGGTGGAGTGGTCATATGGGAGCCTGAGGGAACCTTTGGGGACCGGGATGAGCCTTTGGGGGTCTGGGGAGGGTCTTTGCACGTCTGAGAGGGTCCTTGAGGACCGACTGGTCCTTTGGGAGCCCGGTGGACCTTTGAGGACCGGGTGAGGGCCTTTGGGTGTCCGGGGAGCCCTTGAGCACCGATTGGGCCCTTTGGGGTCCGGTGGGTCCGTTGGGGGTCTGGGCGACCCTTGAGGACCTGGGGAGGACCTTTGGGGTCCGGGGGACCCTTTGGGGGTCCGGTGGTCCCTTTGGGAGCCCGGTGGACCTTTGGGGACCAGGTGAGGGCCTTTGGGGGTCCAGTGGGTCCTTTGGGAGCCTGGGGGACCTTTGAGGACCGGAGGCTTCCTTCGGGGTTGGGGTAGAGTAATCGGGGCCCTTTGGGAGCCCTGGGAGCCCGGGGAGGGCCTTTGGGGACCGGTGGAGGGCTTTTGGGGGTCTGGTGGACCTTTGGGGACCGGTGAGGGCCTTTGGGGGGCTCGGGTATGGTCTTTTTAGGGTCTGGGGCCCTTTGGGTGCCTGGTGGACCTTTGGGACCGGGAGAGGACCTTTGGGGGCTGGTGGAGGACCTTTGGTGGCTCGGGTATGGCCTTTTTAGGGTCTGGGGCCCTTTGGGTGCCTGGTGGACCTTTGGGACCGGGAGAGGGCCTTTGGGGACTGGTGGAGGACCTTTGGGGGTCCGGGGGGGCCCTTGAGCACGGATTGGGCCCTTTGGGGCCCGGTGGGTCCGTTGGGGGTCTGGGGTCCCTTTGGGAGCCCGGTGGACCTTTGGGGACCGGGTGAGGGCCTTTGGAGCCTGGGGGACCTTTGAGGACCGGAGGCTTCCTTCGGGGTAGGGGTAGAGTAATCGGGGCCCTTTGGGAGCCCTGGGAGCCCGGGGAGGGCCTTTGGGGACTGGGGGAGGGCCTTTGGGGACCGGGGGAGGGCTTTTGGGGTTCTGGTGGACCTTTGGGGACCGGGGAGGGCTTTTGGGGGTCTGGTGGACCTTTGGGGACCGGGGAGGACCTTTGGGGCTCGGGTATGGCCTTTTTAGGGTCTGGGGCCCTGTGGGTGCCTGGGGACCTTTGGGGACTGGGTGAGGGTCTTTGGGGGTTCGGGGGGGGGGGGGTCCTTTGGAAGCCCAGAGAACCTTTGAGGACCGCTGGCTTCCTTCGGGGTTGTGGTAGGGGGATCGGAACCTTTGGGGTTGGGGTAGAGGACCTCACAACACTGTCCAATTGAAACTTGTGTATTATAACGACCACACTCAAATTCTCTTCCAAAATCTCTTCTAAAATCATATTTTATAATGTCTCTAGCTGTTTCGCCGAAATCATTCCATAAAATAGCTAAAACGGTTTCGCCAAAATTATCCCTAAACGGAATTTCAGCATGTTCCATTTGTTTGGCATCCCTGCGCTGGCTTATTTCAAATTATTTGGAAACCTTTTCGCACGCTAAGATCAAAACGTCTGCTCGGAAACGATTCTCTTGTTAGAAACAACAAATTAATTTCCCTTTCGTGAATCAATTCTCTTTAGAACAACAAATTAATTCCCCTTTCGTGTCAATCAATCAATCATGACATCATGTGTGATCTAACTGTTTCTCCTAGACAATTCTCTTTGGAAATGCAAAGACATTAATTAACTTGACGTCATCTGTCAGACATTAATTAACTGTTTCCCGGGAACTCGTAACATTTGGCTTGGAAACAACAATAACAAATACTGTTTCCCGGAAACTCGTAACATCTGGCTTGAACAACAACAAGAAGGAAGTGTCAAAGTTCCTGTTTTTCCATTCTCACTGAAAAAATTCATAAAACCATCAAATAATCAACACACATAACCATCCATGAAAACAGACATAAATGTGACAAACTTTCTGTTTTTTCATTCTCACTGACAAAATCCATAAAACCATCCATAAATGTGACAAAATTCCTGTTTTTCAAATTCTCACTGACAAAGTCCATAAACCACGTGGTTCTATGCCCATATATGGTGTTCTCGTGGGACCTTTAGGGTCATCTCTACTCACACGAGAAAAGAAAAGCTCCGCTTCGCGGTTGACGCGATAAAGAATTGCCGCAAAATAAATTCAAAGTCAGCCGAACGCCGCTGCCTCTACCGGTGGCGGCGTACGTGTAGTGCACCGGTGGCGTTGCCACACTTCGGCGACAGTCAACCGGGCCTTTCGTTGGAGGTGTTCGGTCGATGCGCCGGCGCGGCGCCTTGGTTTAGTCTTACAGAAACCAGGGTCCCGTGGAAATCCTATGGGAATCTTGTATGGTCTTGCAGAAGTAATTATCCCCATACCATTTAAAGTTGTTTGCGATACAACAGGAAATTGCTGATAATAACCACAAACTTTTGGTCAAGGCTACATCAAGGGGGGGGGGGGGTATTTGAACTTCTCCGACTCGTAAAAACGTAACCAAATGCATCGAAACAAAATTTTGCAGCTTTTTCAAATTTTTTCACACCCCTCCCCCCCCAAAAAAAAAACAACATTCTTGTATAAGCCCTTGCTTGTAGTATAGAAATGGAATATGATGTAAAATTTTAAAATTAGTCGGGGATTCTGGCAATTCATATTTCCAAATTTTCTTTTGTGTCTATGTTTGTTCTGATTCTTGTATGGTGTTTTCCTAAAACTTGTATGATGAAGTTTTGCACCTGGCAGATCATTATGTACTGTATTATTATTTCGTTATGCTCATTAGTATATATTATATCTATTGAATGAAATTTAATGGTGTGTTAAATCTCAAACCTGCAAAATTTTTAGTTAAAATTGATGTTTTTGGATGTCAGCATAAATTTTCACCAAGGAACGAACAAGTGGTAAATTTCGAAAAACTCGTCTAATGTTGGAAATGTCGAAAGTTTGTCAAATTTATCAAATTCATTAGCTGAATCGTAAAGACCCATTCGACTTGCTATTCAACTTTTTGTCCAAATATGATAATGGCTACCTGCTACCCTATCCCTGTATATATATATATATATATATATATATATATATATATATATATATATATATATATATATTATATATATATATATATATATATATAGTTATATATATATATAATATATATATATATAATATATAATATATATATATATATATATATACATATATATATATAGATATAAATATATATATATATTATATATATATATATATATAATATATATATATATATATATATATATATATTATATATATAATATATATATTATATATATAAATACATAATATATATATATATATATATATATATATATATATATATATATATATATATATATATATATATATATATTATATATATATATATATATATATATATATATATATATATATATATATATATTGAAAATACTTGTCTTCGCTTTTTTTAGTATTTGTGTCCTTTCTGTTTTCCCCCTGTTTTTTTCCTGGCCATAGAGCCTTACGTGAGATTCTATGTTGAAGTATTTTTGTCGTAAATTTATTGGTAGAATAAATTGACTGATTGATTGATTAACAAAGTTGTTCTATTTCTTTTTTCTAAATTTGCATTAGGCACAAATGTTGGGGAGAAATATATAAAAAAAATTACCACAAACCAATTTAAACTCAGTTAATGCAACGGTGGACAAAAAAAAAAAAATCTAAAAAAATACTGATAAGGTTAGGTATGTACATGAATAAAAGACTTGTTTTGCTTGCATTCCAGGAGCTTTATGTTAAATTTAAGGAGGCTAATTTTTTACTTTGTATCCTTAGTAGGTATCAACAATCAAAAAGTCGGGAGAGTTTGGCCTCAGATGAACCTTTCGTGGTGGCATCAAGGTAAAGTGATTTTTATAAAAAAACAATTTTGATTTCCTCTTTTTCTTGCTCTGTAATCGTTAACATAATATTTTACATCAAAGGATTTTCGCATCCAGGATTTTTTGTCTGGGGTTTATTTTTTTGAGGGGATGGGGGACTAACAAAAAACACTCTATAAAACGTATGATAAACTTGTTTATGTGTATTTTTTTACTTTTTTTTAGAGTCTAACAAAATTTCAGGGTAGGATTTAACCGGGTAGACCCCCCTGTAAACGCCCTTGTCTACATCCCTTGAGATCTTTTCTTATTTATGGTCAAATTCCGATTCCACATTAGAATGATCTGGGTTGCTATCTTCTAAACCTCTCAAAGTTGAAAATTAAGTAATTAACTGTAATTAACTGAAATATCCTTATTCAATAAAATCATAGTGTTCGAAGTTTTTAAAATTAGCAATTAATTGAAAGGGTGCTATTTACTAAGAAGTGTGTAAGGTTTTGCTTTGAAGTGATCAATTGAATTCATTATAATTATACGAAGGATTGGTACGAAGGATTGATTTACCAAACTTCTTGATGTAGGTCAAGTTTCTAATTAAATAATTAACTGTATTTACTTGAACTGTTACTAAAACTACTACTACTGACAACTCACCTCCCTACAGCACCAGACCACCTGAGGCCAACACAGCTACACACGCTCCTCTTCCATCGCAACTTATTCAAAGCCGCCCTCTTTGCACCTTCGCAGGAAGTTCCCATTTCCCTTAAATCTTTCCTTACGATTTGCTCCCACCCCAACCGAGGACGACATGTTTCCTGTTTAACTCCAAACGGTTTACCGATAATCTTTGGTAATCTGTCATCCTTCATCCACAGAACGTGCCCTAACCATCTCACCCTTTCTCTCATTATAGCCCTAGAAATTGGGATTGAATATTGAATCACGATTTTCGTACAGCCTAGTGTTCGAAATTTGGTCAGTCGGTCGGGTAACCGAAACAATCCATAGGGAATTTCTTTAGAAAACAACAAGTCAATCTTCCTCCTTTTTGGAGTGTCCATGCTTCAGAACCATTAAAAGTACAGGGATCGGCCGCAGTCACTTTTTGTCACTTTTGTCACTTTTTTTGGGACCTGTCACTTTTTGTCACTATTTTCTGTCATTTTGTCACTAAAGTCACTTTTTTCGACGTTTCGGACCTAATTTTTTTGGTGAAACAGTAGGTTATAGTTGACTGTCGACTGTGGCATAATTCATAAAAAAGGTAAGTCTTTTTTTGATAGTTTGGACTGTATTTCAAAACGCACAATGTATATGGCTGTGATAGACGTGGTTAGTGTGTAGGTGTTAATATCTATGCTTTTGCGGATAAGATGATAGATTGAATTAGTTCTACCGTACCATAACTGCCTATGGTTCTTTTCAGGCACTTGGTTTACTTAGCATCCTTTATTGCCTGGTTGCTTAGCAAATGGACCGTTAGGCCGAGATTCCTTCTGTATGTTTTCAGTGTTAGCCAGTTTCTTTGATTTTAGACCATTTCCTGTTAAAGGCATGCATGCCCACAGGTCTGACGACGTCAAAATGTAAGATTAAATTTGTGTTTTCATTGGTTTTGTCAGTTTGTATTTGTATTAGCTTTATATGTTTTCGAATTCCGTCCTAAAAACCCATTCTTATTTCAGGTCGTTGTAAAATACTGGGCAAGACAAAATTTTTGGAGAGCTAGCTCAGTAGGGAAGACGGTGCTGGGCATAAAGTGAAAGAGTGGCGCAAAAAAGGAAGTGATAGCTCGTTCTATTGTAAAGTTTGTAAAAAGACATTCAGGTGCCAGAAAGGGTTCCAGGCCCTTCTTCAACATGCAGCCACACAAGATCACAAAAAGAATGCTTCTGTCATGTTAAACCAGCGTCAGTTGAGAATCGCTGCATCAGCTCCAACCGGAAACCACCCAAACTCACAGAGTGACGATAGCGTACCATAAAAGAATCTGGAAAGGCTTCGCAAGCAGGATGCAGCTTCAAGGGCGGAGATAGTTTGGGTTTTAAAGACTATTGCTAGTTCTTTCGCTGCAGCTTCATGTGATCATATTGCCGAGGTGTTCTGAAAAATGTTCCCTGATGGTGTACCAGAAGGCTTGTCGTTAAATGCTAAAAAAATGACATGCTTGTTGACGGAGGCTATTTATACGGACTTTCGAGAAATTCTAGTCGAAGACATCCAGAAATCTGACTTTGTGCTGGAATATGATGAAACAACGAACAATGTTGGGGTAGAGGAGCTCCAAATAAGAGTTTGATACTGTTCGAAAGAGCGGAAACAAGTGGATAGTCGGCATCTTCGGACATATTATATGGGACATGCAACCAGTGAAGATCTGAGAAAGAAAATCCTGCAGTGTTGAATATGAAGAACTTTCACTTGAGAGATTGCTGATGCTTGCAAGTGATGACTCAGCTGTCCATAAGAAAGTGTGGCGCATCATAGACTCAGATAAGAGAAAAAGGTATTCAAAAGGCCTATTGAATAGGGGAACCTTCACATTCATGCAGTGCATAATGCATTCCTGAAAGGGCTGCAAGAACTCGGGGAGGAGTGCTCTGATATGATCATCGCTGTATATCACTTTTTCACGGGATGGCCAGCTCGTTCTGACGATTTCAACCAGTGCCAACGGAAAGTTAAAGTTCCTCAGCGTAAGTTTAGGAAGCAAGTCCCCACGAGATGGCTCACCATAGGGGAAGCAGCAAGCCGCTTGATGTAACAGTGGCCTGCATTGATAGAATATTTCCTAGAATTCGTGCCAAAGAAAAATTGTCTGGAGTACCTGATGTCAAATGCAAAATATTTGAAAATTGTAAAATGGCTAAAAAGCAAACAATGAAAGCCGAAATTGAGTTGCTCTGCAGCAACTTTCACTGCTTTTACCGGTGTATTTCAACGACAGGAGCTGTTAATTCATGTGGTACACTTTGAGGTGAGACGTTTATGCACAGTTCTTTTGGGGCAGATTGTGCCGGCTGATGATGTCAATCTTCGGATCCTCGGTGGTTTTGAAGGCTTAGTTAGTATTGCAGATGTTTACCTACAGCAACCCTTGTGTAATGAAAGGGTTCTGGCTGCCCTGGATTCATTATTCTGAAAGACAGGAATTTTTTTTTCTGAGAATTAAAAAGCATATCAAAGCTGCTGTACAGTACCTGCTGAAAAAATGCCCTGTGAACAACGAGTTTTTCCGAAGCCTTGCCTGTCTAAGCCCTTCCAGTCCAGATTGCCAAAGAATAAGTTGCAGTGATATCTTCCACATTGCGAGAGAACTTTCATTTGAGACGGACATCCAGCAAGTCCAGGGAGAATGGTTGTTATTACAGTCAGATCCTGTGCCGCCACCCACGGAGAGTACTCGAATCGACAGCTATAGGCAAAAGGTCCTGGAACTGAAGACGCCATCTGGTGAAACCAAATATCAGACCTTAGGTCGGATCGTCCGGGCAGCTCTGTCGCTCTGCCATGGAAGTGCAGACGTAGAGAAAGGATTTTTTCGGTCAGCTCTGCTGATGACTAGCCTTCAAGCGTGTACAGAAGAGCGGACACTGAATGCTAAGGCTTTTGCTGCAGATGCGCTCCGCAACTATGAGAACAGACCAGAGCGTGTGCTGATCACAAAGAAGCTGCTTTGTCTGGCTAGATCAGCTAGAGCCAGCTATGAACTATTCCTTATTGAACGAAGACATGAAGAATCAAAGAGAGAGAAGCTTAAAGCTGAGAAGGAAGATACTAAGATGCTGAACAAGAAATCCAGGAGATGGTGCGGAAGAAGCAGAACATAGCGGCCTTAGAGTCAGACATTGTACGAAAAAAAAGAGTTGGTTAAGCAGAAGGAAATAGGTGATACCCTTCTGAGAGAGGCAGGGGAACGGTTGAAAAAAGCTGTGGAAGAGAAGGACTTCCTGAACATTGGTCTTGCTCAAAGTATGCTGGAAGCAGCATTAAAAGCTCCCTCCAAAGAAAGGGAAAGCTTAGATGATGTTGAATCGGTTGAAGTACTTGTTCTGAAGAGGAAATCCGAACTAATTGATCGCCTTTTGAAAAAGTCAAAGAAGTGGTGACATAATATCCAGTGATTGCTTATACCTAGTCGTGGCGGACGCTTGTTTTTCAATAAATCAGTTTTCGTTCCTAGTGCCATAATCGAAGTCGTACATTTACCGAAGTTATCGTTTTGTATAAGTAAATAAAATCAGTTGAAGAAAAAAAAATAAGGATTTCAGCCTTTCTGTCCGTAACTTTTCGGGCTCTCATAGGCCTGTGATGATCTTACAGTAGTAATTTCGATCCTTGTAATCCATCTGACTATGCTGTGACGGCTTCTGAGCAGTCACTTTTTGTCACTTTTTTGGTGTCCTCAAGGAACTAACACTTTTTTCGTGCACCTCGTCGCGGCCGACCCCTGGAAGTAATTTTACGTTTAATTTACATTGAGTTTTTTACTTTTAACATTATGACTATTAATGATAGAATTTACGGCACTTACGTATCATCTCGACCCCACCAAGAAATGCAAAATGTAGAAATGCCTTTAACAGAAATGTAGGTATTCTGAAACTTCTTTTAACTGGAATCATGTATGAATTTCCAACTTTCATGGGAAGAGGACCTAAGTGAGCCCATGCTCGTACCAACAGCTTAATTGACCAACGAGGATTTAAACGAAATATAATTTT
>CM051270.1:49219063-49364063 GCA_027921565.1 Artemia sinica
ATTCTGTCTCCAGCTCCGACTCCATTCAGAAAAATAATTGCTAAAACTCCAACTTCAGAGCCCTATTTTAAAAGTTCTTTTAACTAGATTTGTAATTTATAACCAATATCGACTCTAACTCCGGATATTTTCAATATACCACCTCCAACTCCAACTCCATTCAGCAAAAATTACTAAAACTCCAAGTTCAGAGCCCTGTTTTAAAGGTTCTTTTAACTAGATTTGTAATTTATAACTGATTTCAGCTCTAACTCCAGACATTTTCAAGATGTCGACTCTAACTCAGACTCCATTCAACATAAAATTACTAAGATTCCAACTTCAGAGCCCTTTTTTAAATGTTCTTTTAACTAGATTTGTAATTTATAACCGATTTCGACTCTAGCTCCGGACATTTTCAATATACCAACTCCAACTCCGACTCTATTCAGAAAAAGTTACTAAAACTCCAACTCTAGAGCACTGTTTTAAAGGTTTTTTTTAACTAGAATTGTAGTTTATAACCGATTCCGACTCTAACTCCGGATATTTTCAATATGCGGACTCTAACTCCGGCTCCATTTAGCAAAGAAAATACTAAAACTCCAACTTCAGAGCCCTGTTTTGAAGGTTCTTTTAACTAGATTTGTAATTTATAATTGATTTCATCTCTAACTCTAGACATTTTCAATATGTCGACTCCAACTCTTACTCCATTCAGCAAAAATTACCAAAACTCCAAGTTCAGAGTCCTGTTTTAAAGGTTATTTTAACTAGATTTGTAATTTATAACTGATTTCAACTCTAAATCCAGACATTTTCAATATAACGACTCCAATTCCGACTCCAGTCAGCAAAAAATTACTGAAACTCCAACTGAAGAGCCCTATTTTAAAGATTCTTTTAACTAAATTTGTAATTTATAGCCTATTTTGACTCTAACTCCAGATATTCTCAATATATCAACTCCAACTCCATTCTGAAAAAAAAAATACTTAAACTCCAACTTCAGAGCCCTGTTTTAAAGTTTCTTTTAATTAGATTTATAATTCATAACCAGTTTCAACTCTAACTCTGGACTTTCTCAATATATCAACTCCAACTCCGACTCCATTCAGCAAAATTTACTAAAACTCCAACTTCAGAATCCTGTTTTAAATGTTCTTTTAACAAGATTTGTGATTCATAACCGATCTAGACTCCAACTCCTGGCATTTTCAATAGGCGAAGTCCAACCCCGACTTCATTCACCAAAAAATTACTAATACCATCTTTTTCGGATAGGTAAGGCTAAATTTCGCAAAGCAGGAGCCATTTTTATAAGAAACACATACAAAAATAGAAAAATATATTAAAGTTCCTTATTTATCCATGCAATACGAGTAAAAATGAAGAATTTATCCTCCCTTTCGGCTAGTCAAGGCTAAGTCTTGTGAAGGGATTACACATTTGCCTTGGAAACAACAATTTCTAGAAATTATTGAAATTAGAAATTAGAGATTTTACAGGCGCCATCCATATTACATAAGTTAACATTGATGTAACATCTGGTCAGGAAAACAGTCCTTGCGCTTGAAACAGGGCGTGAAAAATGAGAGATTCTTATTGACGTGTAATTGGCTATCATTTAGAAAGTATTTCTCGATACAGAATATTTGAAATAGCCTGCTCGTCAAGACGGTTAAGGCGTAGCTCCGTTAGATGTAAGTGGTCTTTCGAGTCATAACGGGGGCCAAATCACTAGAATATAACGATCCTTTGAGAAAAACGCATTGAAAGTAAAATAAAGTATTATTTCACACCCTACGTATGTGTCCTCCTCAATTAAAAGCGGGGGGTCCCCCCATGGACTTTAAAGAAACGGTTTGCGTGGGAATTCATTATCCATAAACATTTCTCATTACGTAAAAACTAAAGAAAAAACACCTTGAAAGAAAATAACGCGTTGAAAGAATAAGAAAAAACGCTTTGAGAAAAAAACGTCTTGGAACTTCTTAAAGAAAAATGTCTTTAGAAACGTGTTGAAATGTCTTATTAAAACTCCTCTGTGTGGCGCTGTCATTATGTAACATGTGCGCTGTCATCACGTAAGATGTGCATTGTCATTACGTAAGATGTGCGCTGTCATTAAGTTATTTCCAATAAATCCACTAAGTCAGGCATGAGTTCCAACTCCAATTAATAAACACCCCCTGTGATGTAACATATTACGCACGATTGCGTCATCCATATTACTTAGGTAGTAATTTTCGTAACACCTGGGTGTCATGGAATCTGGGGGGGGGGGTTGTCAAGTGACGTAAGTCCAGTTGATCCTTTAGAACCTTCCTATCTGACCCTTTAAAAGGTGAGGGTGTGTCGTGTCACGTAAGATCAGCTGGCCGTTTGTATTGTAGGACACCTGACCCTTTGAAATTCATGGGCTGCGCTTTTATTGCAGAGGTGCACGTAATAACGCCTTGAGGGACTAGTAGCTTCACTTATACATCCACTATCTGACCCTTTATAACTGGAATCCCCCACTACTTCTGGTTTCAGATTAATATTAAAATCGAAAGTACTTTAAATATTAGCTATAAATAATTTAAACGAGTCAAACCATTTTTATGCTTTGCGCAAGATCCGACCTTAGAAATATTATGAAAGACGGTAGTGCAATCCAAAAAGTGTTAGGGAGGGGGCATGGGCTTATGGAGGGGTAGGCAGGGGGGCAGATGCCCCCCCTAGACTTTCACTTTACTTGCAGAAGCAGAATCAATATTTCGATCCATGTGATAAGATAAGATTTATTGCAAAAAGCCTGTGGGCCATAACAATACATAATACAATCTACAAACCAACACTCAGGAACAAAATACAACTTTAGAGTTTTTGTGACCTCACAAATGCCTTCATTCAGGCTAATAACTCCATAGGCCACATTGCCTTTACATCCGGGTTGCAGCGGTAGCTAGCAACCTAGTAAGAGACGATCACGTCCAATGTTAAGAAATATAAAAACCCATAGTTCCTAAAAAAAGGAGTCAGATCAAAACAAAAAGTACACCGTTAGAGCCGCCTTGTCTGAAACCCCTGTATAGGAAACTTTCTGTCCCTTGGCTTGAACAGCAAGGGAAATATATTGGCTTGAAAATCAAGAAAAGTGGCAGCTACTACAACATTCTTCCTAAACGGGATATTTTTTTCTTTTTTTCTTTTTTTTCTTTGTTTCCAGAAATAGCTTGGCACTGGAACATCGTAGAGGGTTGTTCAATAGCTCATTTGAAAGGAAATTAATTGGGTTAAAAACCTTTTGTAACTAAAATAAATTATTTCTAAAAGAGAATAAATTTTTCCACCAAAAACTGCATTTTTGATGTCTTTTCACACTGCAGTCTTTCAAACATTACATTATCCGGGTTGCAGCGGTAGCTAGCAACCTAGTAAGAGACGATCACGTCCAATGTTAAGAAATATAAAAACCCCTAGCTCCTAAAAAAAGAGTCAGATCAAAACAAAAAGTACACCATTAGAACCGCCTTGTCCAAATCCTCCATAAAGGAAACTTACCGCCCTTTGGCTTGAATAACAATATAACATAGAACGACCTCTTTCCTATACTAAATTTTATAGGCCGCTTAACTATAGCATAGGCTAGTACAGTTATTATATTTAAGGCCAATATATTAAAATTTTCCACTAAAAGACGGTCATTGGAATAAAAACCCAATACATACATTTGATTTAGTTAGCTACTTGATTGTTTGAGGCTAGTCTCTTACTATTTCAAAGAAGAAAAAGCCGTAGGCTTTTTCCTGTTTGTAATCAATTAGAAAGAGTTCTACCTTTAATGTAATGTAATAAAGATCAAACTCTTCCCTATACTAACTTGCATACGCAACTTCACTATAGTTAAGATTACAGTATTTATATTTTTACATTAAAAGACGATCACTGAAATAACAAACCATTCCATACATTGGATTTAGTTAGCTACTTGATTGTTTGAGGTTCGTCTCTTACTATTTCAAAGAAGAAAAAGCCGTAGGCTTTTTCCTGTTTGTATTTATAGTTTAAAAAACAAACTCAAGTCCAAAGAAACTGAACACTGTGGTTCATTCATATTATCTTCATTATTTTAGCTAGAATGTAAATAAACAAGTTTATTTTTTAAATTTTAAATTGAAAAGATAGAGCTCTTAATTCAACATATTAAAAGTTCTCCCCGACGGGGAATCGAACCCTCTTCTCCCAGGTATCAAGTGGGCATACTTACCATTAGACTATTGAAGACTTATAAAATAAAAGTTACATATAAGATATGATAATAATTTTTTAATCCGGGTTACATAAAGGCTCGATCATTGAATTTTTTACATTAAAGAACGAACTTTAGTCCATAGTTTATATTAAAGGACGATCATTAGAAAAGCACACCATTGTATATATTGGACTGAGTTAGTTTTTCAGTTTAGAATCGCTAAAGTTATTATGTAAACTGCAAAATATTTATGATATCTGAGCAATAATTTTAATCTTTTCATTCAAACTAACAAAACTCCTGAAAATTTAAAAATTAGTTTACATTAAAAGACGATCATTGGAATAACAAACCATTGTATACATTGGACTTGGTTAACTATAATAAAGAGAGAACTCTTGCCCATAGTAACTTAATATGAGGGTTTTATTGGTATTTTGCAACCTAGTAAGAGATCTTCACGTCCAATACTAAGGAATACAGTAGCCAATTACACCCCAAAATACAGTTCAATTGAAATTTACATTAAAGGACGATCATTGGAATTTTACAGTAAAGAACGATCCGGGTTGCAGCGGTAGCTAGCAACCTAGTAAGAGACGATCAGCTCCAATTTTAAGAAATATAAAAACCCGTAGCTCCTAAAAAAAGAGTCAGATCAAAACAAAAAGTACACCATTAGAACCGCCTTGTCCAAATCCTCCATAAAGGAAACTTACCGCCCTTTGGCTTGAATAACAAAGAAAATATATTGGCTTGAAAATCAAGAAAATAGACTTTTACCACGTTATTCTCTCCAAACGGGATATTTTTTTTCTTTTTTTTTCTTTTTTCTCCACAGATAGCTTGGCACTGGAACATCGTAGAGGGTTGTTCAATAGCTCATTTTAAAGGAAATTAATTGGGTTAAAAATCTATAGTAACTAAAATAAATTATTTCTAAAAGAGAATAAATTTTTCCAATAAAAACTGTATTTTTGATGCAGTGACGTCATAATTACTATATAAGAAACGTCAAAACTGCAAATGGTCTCATTCATGAATACATAATGGTTAGATCAATCCGGGTTGCAGCGGTAGCTAGCAACCTAGTAAGAGACGATCACGTCCAATGTTAAGAAATATAAAAACCCATAGCTCCTAAAAAAGGAGTCAGATCAAAACAAAAAGTACACCATTAGAACCGCCTTGTCCGAAACCCCTGAATAGGAAACTTTCTGTCCCTTGGCTTGAACAGCAAGGGAAATATATTGGCTTGAAAATCAAGAAAATTGACTTTAACCACGTTATTCTCCCCAAACGGGATATTTTTTTCTTTTTTTTTTCTTTGTATCCAGAGATAGCTTGGCACTGGAACATCGTAGAGGGTTGTTCAATAGCTCATTTTAAAGGAAATTAATTGGGTTAAAAATCTATAGTAACTAAAATAAATTATTTCTAAAAGAGAATAAATTTTTCCAATAAAAACTGTATTTTTGATGCAGTGACGTCATCCGGGTTGCAGCGGTAGCTAGCAACCTAGTAAGAGACGATCACGTCCAATGTTAAGAAATATAAAAACCCATAGTTCCTAAAAAAGGAGTCAGATCAAAACAAAAAGTACACCATTAGAACCGCCTTGTCCGAAACCCCTGTATAGGAAACTTTCTGTCCCTTGGCTTGAACAGAAAGGGAAATATATTGGCTTGAAAATCAAGAAAAGTGGCAGCTACTACAACATTCTTCCTAAACGGGATATTTTTTTCTTTTTTTTTTTCTTTGTTTCCAGAGATAGCTTGGCACTGGAACATTGTAGAGGGTTGTTCAATAGCTCATTTTAAAGGAAATTATTTGGGTTAAAAACCTTTTGTAACTAAAATAAATTATTTCTAAAAGAGAATAAATTTTTCCACCAAAAACTGCATTTTCGATGTCTTTTCACACTGCAGTCTTTCAAACATAATCGTATACCAGCGGTAAGATTTGAACCCACGCCTCCGAAGAGACTGGTGGCTAACACCAGTGCCTTGAACCACTCGGCCAGGTTGCCTCTCATAAATAATATATATGTGAATCCGGGTTGCAGCAGTAGCTAGCAATCTAGTAAGAGACGATCAGTCCAATGCTAAGAAATATAACAAAACTCCTAAAAATAGAGTCAGATCAAAACAAAAGTACATCATTAGAATTACCTTGTCTGAAACCCTACTAGATAAATATTGAATGTCGTCATAGTTTTATATTAGAGCTATGACGTGAATAGAAAAACACGAAATTATATTGTTGTTTCTGAAGACGTCATGAAATAATATCATTGCGCTATGACGTCAATAAAATCATTACGCTGTGACGTCATAATTACTATATAAGAAGCGTCAGGACTGTAAATGTTCACATTCATAATTACATAATGGTTTCAATCAAGCAAGCTGCACGCAAATTGAAAAAACAGTACTACACAAACAACAGAGATAGTATCTTGAAAAGAAAAAAGCAAAGGTATTCAACCGACCAGGCATATCGAGAAGTAATCAAACAAAACAGCAAGATATGTTATCACAATGATGAAGATTATAGACATGCAAAAATTGAGACAGCCAAACAAAAGATCAAGGAACGGTATGGTAATGATGAAGATTACAGAGAAGCAACAATTGAGCAGGCTAGACAAAAGAGCAAGGAACGGTATGATAATGATGAACCTTACAGATTACATTAAAAGACGATCATTGGAATAACAAACAATTGCATACATTGGAATTAAATAGCTACTTGATTGTTTGACGTTTGTCTCTTACTATATCAAAGAAGAAAAAGCCGTAGGCTTTTTCCTGTTTGTAATCAGTTTATTATCCAGGTTGCAGCGGTGGCTAGCAACTTACATAAAGGACCGAAAGAGCAATTCAACAGATAGCATGACACTGGAACATCGTATATAAGAACTACAATAGCCCATAACTCCTTAAAAAAAAATTACAGTCTCTTGGCTTCAACAGCATCCGGGTTGCAGCGGTAGCTAGCAACCTAGTAAGAGACGATCACGTCCAATGTTAAGAAATATAAAAACCCATAGTTCCTAACAGAGGAGTCAAATCAAAACAAAAAGTACACCATTAGAACCGCCTTGTCCGAAACCCCTGTATAGGAAACTTTCTGTCCCTTGGCTTGAACAGCAAGGGAAATATATTGGCTTGAAAATCAAGAAAAGTGGCAGCTACTACAACATTCTGCCTAAACGGGATATTTGTTTCTTTTTTTTCTCTTTTCTTTTGTATCCAGAGATAGCTTGGCACTGGAACATCGTAGAGGGTTTTTCAATAGTTATAATAAAGATCGAACTCTTCCCTATACTAACTTGCATACGCAACTTCACTATAGTTAAGATTACAGTATTTATATTTTTACATTAAAAGACGTTCAATGAAATAACAAACCATTCCATACATTGGACTTAGTTAGCTACTTGATTGTTTGAGTTTCGTCTCTTACTATTTAAAAGAAGAAAAAGCCGTAGGCTTTTTCCTGTTTGTATTTATAGTTAAAAAACGAACTCAAGTCCAAAGAAACTGAACACTGTGGTTCATTCATATTATCTTCATTATTTTAGCTAGAATGTAAATAAACAAGTTTCTTTTTTAAATTTTAAATTGAAAAGATAGTGCTTTTAATTCAACATATTAAAAGTTCTCCCCGAAGGGGAATCGAACCCCCTTCTCCCAAGTAACAAGTGGACGTAATTACCATTAGACTATCGAAGACTTATATAATAAAAGTTACATATATGTTACATTAAAGAACGAACTTTCGTCCATAGTAATTGAAGTATTATAAGAAATCATTATATAGATGATGAATTCTCCTTAATGATTAATATTAGACATACATTAAAATCTTGTTTAGGGTAAAAGACCAGTTATCCGGGTTGCAGCGGTAGCTAGCAACCTAGTAAGAGACGATCACCTCCAATGTTAAGAAATATAAAACCCCCAACTCCTAAAACAAAAGTCAGATAAAAACAAAAAGTACACCATTAGAACCGCCTTGTCCGAAACCCCTATAGATAGCTTGGCACTGGAACATCGTAGAGGTTTGTTCAATAGCTCATTTTAAAGGAAATTAATTAAAGTTAAAAACCTTTTGTAACTAAAATAAATTATTTCTAAAAGTGAATAAATTTTTCCACCAAAAACTGCATTTTTGATGCAGTGACGTCATAATTACTATATAAGTTATAATAAAGAACGACCTCTTTCCTATACTAAATTTTATAGGCCACTTAACTACAGTATAGGCGAGTACAGTTATTATATTTAAGGTCAATGTATTAAAATGTTCCACTAAAAGGCGGTCATTGGAATAAAAACCCAATATATACATTTGATTTAGTTAGCTACTTGATTGTTTGAGGCTAGTCTCTTACAATTTCAAAGAAGAAAAAGCCGTAGGTTTTTTCCTGTTTGTAATCAATTAGAAAAAGTTTTATAATAAAGAACAACCTCTTGCCTATACTAAATTTTATAGGCCACTTAACTATAGTATAGGCTAGTACAGTTATTATATTTAAGGTCAATATATTAAAATTTTCCCACTAAAAGACGGTAATTGGAATAAAAACCCAATACATACATTTGATTAAGTTAGCTACTTGATTGTTTGAGGCTAGTCTCTTACTATTTCAAAGAAGAAAAAGCCGTAGGGTTTTTCCTGTTTGTAATCAATTAGAAAGAGTTCTACCTTTAAATCCGGTTGCAGCGGTAGCTAGAAACCTAGTAAGAGACGATCACGTCCAATGTTAAGAAATGTAATAACCCATAGTTCCTAAAAAAGGAGTCAGATCAAAACAAATCCGGGTTGCAGCGGTAGCTAGCAACCTAGTAAGAGACGATCACGTCCAATGTTAAGAAATATAAAAACCCATAGTTCTTAAAAAAGTTACATTAAAGAACGATGTTCAGTCCCTAGTAGCTGAAGTCTTATTAGGAACCATTATATAGATGAGGCTTACATTTATATTATACATCATTATAGATTATAAAAGGTTCAAATGTTCGAAGATTATATTTACAGTAAAGAACGATCGCTCATGCATAGTAACTGATATATGGTGGTTCCAGGGTTAGTTACTTGTGGTTCGTCTCTTACTATTTCAAAGAGGAAAAAGCCGTAGGCTTTTTCCTGTTTGTAATGTTATATTAAAAGACGATCATTAGAAGAACAAACCATAGCATTTAGCAAACCATAGCATTGGACTTAGCTGTAGCAATAAAGGGAAATGCGTGTCTTACTCGTGCTAAAGAGTACATCTTAAAAACACAGACATTGTAAATAAAAGGTTACATAAAGGACCGATATAGTTCATCATAAATGGTATTTGTCAATTAGGATTTTTTTTTATATAATTATCCATTATTATGTAAAATGCAGTAATTTTTGGAGGGTTTTACATAAAGGATTTAATAAGAATCAATGGGTCTTATTAGTAAAAATGGTCTATAAATTAATTATATAAAATGCAGCATTGCCAAGGCTCATCGTACCTTTTTCGCATTTGGAAACAACATCTTAGCTTCTAACGGGTAAAGTGAGCAGACGAAATTGTCGCCAGTGCAGCACAAATTACAATAAAACATAGTTGAAGAGTTTGCTCCAAGGTTCGTATGTTTAAATATTTTCGCAATGGTAGATTAATATACACTGTAAACCCCAAATTCTTAAGAAAGTCTGACATAGCTGCACTATTCTGAAGCAGCTTTATAATAAAGAACGACCTCTTACCTATACTAAATTTTATACGCCACTAAATTATAGTATAGGTTAGTAATTCATACAGTAAAGGCCGAAGTCTATCTCAAAGTAACTGATGCAACAGGAAAAAGAAAAGAGGTCTTTGGTGTTTATGACATTGTTACAATGATGAAATAGCTCTTGCCTATACTAACTTGCATAGGAAAATTAACTATAGGTAAGACTTCAGTATTTATACCCAGGTTGCAGCGGTAGCTAGCAACCTAGTAAGAGACGATCACGTGCAATGTTAAGAAATATAAAAACCCCTAACTCCTAACAAAGGAGTCAGATCAAAACAAAAAGTACACCATTAGAACCGCCTTGTCCGAAACCCCTGTATAGTAAAATTTATGTCCCTTGACTTGAACAGCAAGGGAAATATATTGGCTTGAAAATCAAGAAACGTGGCAGCTATTACAACATTCTGCCTAAACGGGATATTTTTTTTCTTTTTCTTTGTTTCCAGAGATAGCTTGGCACTGGAACATCACAGAGAGTTGTTCAATGGCTCATTTTAAAGGAAATTAATTGGGTTAAAGATCTTTTGTAACTAAAATAAATTATTTCTAAAAGAGAATAAATTTTTCCACCAAAAACTGCATTTTTGATGTCTTTTCACACTGCAGTCTTTCAAACTAATCGTATACCAGCGGTAAGATTTGAACCCACACCTCTGAAGAGACTGGTGGCTAACACCAGTGCCTTGGACCACTCGGCCATGCTGCCTCTCATAAATAATTATATATGTGAATCTGGGTTGCAGCAGTAGCTAGCAATCTAGTAAGAGACGATCAGTCCAATGCTAAGAAATATAAAAACCCAAAACTCCTAAAAATAGAGTCAAATCAAAACAAAAGTACATCATTAGAATTACCTTGTCTGAAACCCTACTAGATAAATATTGAATGTCGTCATAGTTTTTATATTAGTATAATAAAGAATTACATTAAAAGACGATCATTGGAATAACATACCACTGCATACATTGGACCTAGTTAGCTACTTGATTGCTTAATCCGGGTTGCAGCGGTAGATAACAACCTAGTAAAAGACGATCATGTCCAATGTTAAGAAATACAAAAATCCCTACCTCCTAAAAAAGGAGTCAGATCAGAACAAAAAGTGCACCATAAAAACTGCCTTTTTCGAGACCCCTATATAGGAAACTTTCTGTCCCTTGGCTTGAACAGCAAGGGAAATATATTGGCTTGAACATCAAGAAAAGTGGCAGCTACTACAACATTCTGCCTAGTAAGAGAAGATCACGTCCAATGTTAATATATATAAAAACCCATAACTCCTAAGAAAAAGGTCAGATCAAACAAAAAGTACACCAGTAGAACTGCCATGTCTGAAACCCTGTATAGGAAACTTTCTGTCACTTGGCTTGAACAGCAAGGGAAATATTTTGGCTTGTTACAGTAAAGAACGATCTCTTTCCCATAGTAACTGATATGCTTTATATATAAAGGCAATTATAAAAATACATAAATAATGGGTAGGGGGCAGCTGCCCCTCCCCTAGGCAAGAAGCTACGTACGCCCATGCTGACATAACTTCATCTCCCCCTCCATCACACTATCGACTGCCCCCCCCCTAGACAATATGCTGCCTACGCCCATGGGAGGGGGCAATTAATTTCTCTTTTCTATTAAAATACAAAAGTGTTTTCAACAGAAGTACCAACAAATGTGTTTTTGAAATCTAGGGGGAAGACAAAAAATATGAGGGTCAAATGTCCCTTCTTCAGTTTTGGTGAGAACTGGGATTTTTTCACAGTATACTTTTTTTCAAAATTTTTGTTTAATCCCAAGCGAAGTTACCTAGAGCTATTTAATATTATCAAATGCAATCCCCCGCAAAATATAAATACCCATCAGTTGCCAGATGCAAATTTTGTATTTCAATAGTGTAATTTGTATTTTAATGTCAAGTATTTCTTAGACAAAATCATTAATGCCCACAATTTTTTTAGAAATAAATCACCTGCCAAAACCGAAAACTAAGTTAATGTTTTGGCTTACTTTTTAATTTGCAAAACTGATATTTTAGTTGCGTGTGGTTTAAGAATCAATTTGTGTTTGTCCATTTACGAATCAACAGTAGCGGCTGCAGTTGTAAACATTTAGTAAACTATAATTAAGCGCACCTTAATTTTGGAGTTAGCCTATATGTTCCGAAGGTGAATTAAAAAACCTTTTTTTCATTTTGCCAGTAGAAAGTTTTTTATACACCCTTCTTTTATTATTATGCTTCTTGTATTTTTATTTAAAACATAACTTATACAAATATATATATATATATATATATATATATATATATATATATATATATATATATATGATATATATATATATATATATATATATATATATATATATATATAATATAGATATATATATATATATATAATATATATATATATATATATATATATATATATATATATATATATATATATATATATATATATATATATATATATATATATATATATATATATATATATAAGTAGAATGGCCCCTATTGATCCCACGATTCAACCCTGCTGCCACCTACAACTTTTTTACATAATTTATTCAAGGATTATCGATCGAGTCTAATGGGGGTCAAGGTCAATCGATCTGTTGTTGTTTGGCCACGTGTAATGACATGAGGGGTGGTTTACATAATCGGCGGGGGAATGTATTGATTCACGAAGGGGGAATTAAGAAACAAACATGGCTTCTTTGTTGTTTGGCTAGCCTAACCAAATTGATTTACATAATCGCTAGGGGAATGTATTGATTCACGAAGGGGGAATTAAGAAACAAACATGGCTTCTTTGTTGTTTGGCTAGCCTAACCTGAGAAATTGATTCACATAATCGGCGGGGGAATGTATTGATTCACGAAGGGGGAATTAAGAAACAAACATGGCTTCTTTGATCTTTAGGCTAACCTAACCCGAGAAATTGATTTACATAATCGGCGGGGGAATGTATTGATTCACGAAAGGGTAATTAAGAAACATTATGGTTTCTTTGATCTTTAGGCTAACCTAACCTGAGAAATTGATTTACATAATCTGCGGGGGAATTATTGGTTCACGAAAGGGGAATTAAGAAACAACCATTATGGCTTCTTTAATCTTAGGTTTGAGGGATAAACGTTCTTTAGGTCAGAGAGAAAATTAATATTCTATTTTTAAATAGGGATTCATTGATCTTTAGTGTCAGGAATTAGAAATGACATCACTTGTTATCTTGGAATTATGCGGGAGTCTAAAGAGATAGAAATTCTATTTTAAATACGGCTTCACTGAGCTCTAAGTCGGAGAGTTAAATTGATATTCTAACGAAACCTTAATAGTGTAGCTAGGAACATTTATGAGATGAAGAGATCAACGCTGGAAAAGGGTTTCCTAGAAATTTGAAATGTGACAGCGCAGGGATGCCAAAAACAAAAGGAACACACAGAAATTACTTTTAGGGGATTATTTGGGTGAAACGGTTTTAAACATTTTAGGGAATTATTTCGGCGAAACAGTTAGAGACATTTTAAAAGATGATTTTAGAAAAGGTTTTAGAAGAGGTTTTGAGTGTGGTCGTTATAGTAAACAAGTTCTATTTGAACAGTGTCGTGAGGTCCCCTACCACAACCCCAAAGGGTTCCGAACCCCCCACCCCAACCCCGAAGGAAGCCCCCAGTCCTCAAAGGTCCCCCGGGCTCCCAAAGGACCACCCGCCCTCAAGGGTCCCCCAGACCCCCAAAGGAACCCCCGGGCCCCCAAAGGGCCCCTCCCCCCTTGGTCCCCAAAGGGCCCCTACCCTCCCTCTCCTCCCCCCTCCTCACCGTCTCCTACCCCTCCCCTCCCCTCCCCTTCTCCCCCTCCCCTCCTCCCCTCCCCTCCCCTCCTCCCCTCTCCTCCCAAAATATTTTTGTGCATTGAGACACAGAAGGGCCCCCTCCCCCCGGCCCCCCAAAGGGCCCCCGACGCCCCAAAGGCCTGATTTTTCAAAGTTCATTTTGAATTTCTTTCGTTGAAAAGCAAGAGTTGGAATATTTCAGTAGTGTTTGGTTGTGGTTTACCTTGTCACAGTTACATTTTCTTGATTTTTCAATGTTCATTTTGAATTTCTTTCATTGAAATGCAAGAGTTGGATTATTTCAGTAGTGTTTTGTCATGGTTTACCTTGTCAAAGTTACATTCTCTTGATTTTTCAAAGTTCATTTTGAATTTCTTTCGTTGAAATGCAAGAGTTGGAATATTTCAGTTGTGTTTGGTTGTGGTATACCTTCTCACAGTTACATTTTCTTGATTTTTCAAAGTTCATTTGAATTTCTTTCATTGAAATGCAAGAGATGGAATATTTCAGTAGTGTTTTCTCGTGGTTTACCTTACCACAGTTACACTCTCTTGATTTTTCAAAGATCATTTTGGATTTCTTTCGTTGAAATGCAAGAGTTGGATTATTTCAGTAGTGTTTTGATGTGGTTTACAGTGTCTCAGTTACATTCTCTTGATTTTTCAAAGTTCATTTTGGATTTCTTTCATTGAAATGCAAGAGCTGGAATATTTCAGTAGTGTGTTGTCGTGGTTTACCATGTCACAGTTACATTCTCTTGATTTTTCAAAGTTCATTTTGAATTTCTTTCATTGAAATGCAAGAGTTGGAATATTTCAGTAGTGTGTTGTCGTGGTTTACCATGTCACAGTTACATTCCCTTAATTTTTGAAAGTTCATTTTGAATTTCTTTTGTTGAAAAGCATTGGTTGTGGTTTACCTTGTCACAGTTACATTTTCTTGATTTTTCAAAGTTCATTTTGGATTTCTTTCGTTGAAATGCAAGAGTTGGAATATTTCAGTAGTGTTTTGATGTGGTTTACAGTGTCACAGTTACATTCTCTTGATTTTTCAAAGTTCATTTTGAATTTCTTTCATTGAAATGCAAGAGTTGGAATATTTCAGTAGTGTTTTGTCGTGGTTTACCTTATCACAGTTACATTCTCTTGATTTTTCAAAGATCATTTTGGATTTCTTTCGTTGAAATGCAAGAATTGGAATATTTCAGTAGTGTTTTGATGTGGTTTACCTTATCACTGTTACATTCTCTTGGTTTTTCAAAGTTCATTTTGAATTTCTTTCATTGAAATGCACGAGTTGGAATATTTCAGTAGTGTTTTGTCGTGCTTTACCTTGTCACAGTTACATTTTCTTGATTTTTCAAAGTTCATTTTGGATTTCTTTCGTTGAAATGCAAGAGTTGGAATATTGCAGTAGTGTGTTGTCGTGGTTTACCATGTCACAGTTACATTCCCTTAATTTTTCAAAGTTCATTTTGAATTTCTTTTGTTGAAAAGCATTGGTTGTGGTTTACCTTGTCACAGTTACATTTTCTTGATTTTTCAAAGTTCATTTTGGATTTCTTTCGTTGAAATGCAAGAGTTGGAATATTTCAGTAGTGTGTTGTCGTGGTTTACCATGTCACAGTTACATTCCCTTAATTTTTCAAAGTTCATTTTGAATTTCTTTTGTTGAAAAGCATTGGTTGTGGTTTACCTTGTCACAGTTACATTTTCTTAATTTTTCAAAGTTCATTTTGGATTTCTTTCGTTGAAATGCAAGAGTTGGAATATTTCAGTAGTGTTTTGATGTGGTTTACAGTGTCACAGTTACATTCTCTTGATTTTTCAAAGTTCATTTTGAATTTCTTTCATTGAAATGCAAGAGTTGGAATATTTCATTAGTGTTTTGTTGTGGTTTACCTTTTCACAGGTACATTTTTTGATTTTTAAAAGTTCATTTCGGTTTTCTTTCGTTGAAATGCAAGAGTTGGAATATTTCAGTAGTGTTTTGTCGTGGTTTACCTTGTCACAGTTACATTCTCTTAATTTTTGTACCTGATCGGGGACAACTCCTTGCTAATGCTTCTGGTAGCACGATACCTATTGATAGATCCTATTCCCATCGTTCTGGTATTAGCATTCAAATGAAAGCAAAGAGGAAAAGAAAGGCCTACTGCTACACTAGTGTAATAAATCATATCATGTCTACCTGCCAGAACTGTTACCTGTGTAAAAATAATGTGACAATAGACAGTGAAATCGCAGGCAGAATAAAAAGGACATTAGCAGACAATATCATCAATGAATATAAAGATGAATTGATGGAAAGTGAAGCGCAAGTGTACTAATAATGTATAATAATGTATTTAACATATTTTTATATTAATATTCTACATGTTGTTATTTCATTAAAAACACCTTATGCATTATTTTGTTAAGTGTTCATTATTTTTAGGGTATGCTAGAACGTCAAACGTTCAGAATATCTATTCAAAAGGTTAGAGATGTAAGAAAAAGAATTTTAGAGATAATGATACTACTAGCAGGCTCAATTTTTCATAGAAGATGGAAAAGTTCAAGTTCTTTTCTGAATTTTACCAAAGAACACAATTCAATTCTAATTTCACCAGAGAAAATAAAAAGCTTCCACTTAAGTTTTAAGTTCACCAAGACATAAAAAATTTAAGTTCACTTCTAAATTTTTCCGTAGAAGATAGGAAAAGTTATACTATGATTGTGATTTTTTTCCATGAAGATAAAAAGTTTTACTTTAATTCTAAATTTTCTTAAATTCAATTCCGATCTTTCTCAAGAGTCAAATTTAAAGTTCTGTTCCAAAAGTTTCCCCGGAAGAAGAAAAGTTCTACTTCGATTCTGAATTTTCTCAATGAAAATGAAATAAGTTATTGATCAATTCTATTTTCTCAAAATATTATAAAATTTTGCTCTTCAATTCAGATTTTTCTCAAAGAGATGAAAAAATTTAAAATATTGTTCCAAAATTTTCTTAGAAGATAGAAAAGTTCAAGTTCTAATCTGAATTTTACCAAAGAACATAATTCAATTCTAATTTCTCCAGAGAAAATAAAAAGCTTCCACTTCAGTTTTAAGTTCACCAAGTCATAAAAAATTTAAAGTTCAGTTCTAAATTTTTACATAGAAGATAGGAAAAGTTATACTATGATTATGATTATTTTCAATGAAGATAAAAAGTTTCACTTTAATTCTAAATTTTCTTAAATTCAATTCCGATCTTTCTCAAAGAGTCAAATTTAAAGTTCTGTTCCAAATATTTCCCCGGAAGAAGAAAAGTTCTACTTCGATTCTGAATTTTCTTAATGAAAATGAAATAAATTATTGATCAATTCTATTTTTCCAAATAATATAAAAGTTTCCACTTCAGTTCAGATTTTTCTCAAAGAGATGAAAAAATTTAAAATACTGTTCCAAATATTTCTTAGAAGATAGAAAAGTTCAAGTTCTCTTCTGAATTTTACCAAAGAACACAATTCAATTCTAATTTCACCAGAGAAAATAAAAAGCTTCCACTTCAGTTTTAAGTTCACCAAGACATAAAAAATTTAAAGTTCAGTTCTAAATTTTTCCGTAGAAGATAGGAAAAGTTATACCATGATTGTGATTATTTTCTATGAAGATAAAAAGTTTCACTTTAATTCTAAATTTTCTTAAATTCAGTTCCGGCTTTTCTCAAAGAGAAGAAAAAATTTAAAGATCTGTTCCAAATATTTTCCCGGAAGAAGAAAAGTTCAACTTCGATTCTGAATTTTCTTAATGAAAATGAAATAAGTTATTGATCAATTCTATTTTCCCAAAATAATATAAAATTTTCCACTTCAGTTCAGATTTTTCTCAAAGAGATGAAAAATTTAAAATACTTCCAAATTTTTCATAGAAGATAGAAAAGTTCAAGTTCTCTTCTGAATTTTACCACGAACACAATTCAATTCTAATTTCTTCAGAGAAAATAAAAAGCTTCCACTTCAGTTTTAAGTTCACCAAGACATAAAAATTTAAAGTTCTGTTCTAAATTTTTCCGTAGAAGATAGGAAAAGTTATACTATGATTGTGATTATTTTCCATGAAGATAAAAAGTTTCACTTTAATTCTAAATTTTCTTAAATTCAGTTCCGACTTTTCACATAGAGATGAAAAAAATTTAAAGTTCAGTTCCAAATTTTTCATAGAAGATTGGAAAAGTTATACTTTGATCGTGAATATTCAAGTTCTCTTCTGAATTTTACCAAAGAACACAATTCAATTCTAATTTCACTAGAGAAAATAAAAAGCTTCCACTTCAGTTTTAAGTTCACCAAGACATAAAAAATTTAAAGTTCTGTTCTAAATTTTTCCGTAGAAGATAGGAAAAGTTATACTATGATTGTGATTATTTCCTATGAAGATTAAAAGTTTCACTTCAATTTTAAATTTTCTCAAAGAAGTGAAGAAAAGTTCAACTTCGATTCTGAATTTTCTCAATGAAAATGAAGTAAGTTATTGATCATTTCTATTTTCCCAAAATAATATAAAAATTTTCCACTTCAGTTGAATGGTTTTATGGAAAAATTTAGAATTGAAATTTAAATTTTTATGTCTTTGAGAAATTATGAACTGAAATGGAAGCTTTTTCATTTTCGTTGGTAAATCTCAGAATTGAGCTAACTTTTTTTTCTCCTCTCTAAGAAAATTCAGAAGAGAACTTGTACATTTTGCACTTCTTCGAGAAAACTTAGAATTAAAGTGGAACTCCATATCTTCATGAAGAATATTCACAATCAAAGTATAACTTTTTCTATCTTCTATGAAAAATTTGGAACAATATTTTAAATTTTTTCATCTCTTTGAGAAAAATCTGGATTGAACTGGAAAATTTTATATTATTTTTGGAAAATAGAAATGACCAAAAACTTATTTTATTTTCATTGAGAAAATTCAGAATCGAAGTTGAACTTTTCTTTTCCGGGAAAATATTTGGAACAGAACTTTAAATTTTTTCATCTCTTTGAGAAAGGTCGGAATTGAATTTAAGAAAATTTAGAATTAAAATGAAACTTTTTATCTTCATGGAAAATAATCACAATCATAGTATAACTTTTCCTATCTTCTATGGAAAAATTTAGAACAAAACTTAAAATTTTTAATGTCTTGGTGAACTTAAAACTGATGTGGAATCTTTTTATTTTCTCTGGAGAAATTAGAATTGAATTATGTTCTTTGGTAAAATTCAGAAGAGAACTTGAACTTTTCTATCTTCTATGGAAAATTTGGAACAGTATTTTAAATTTTTTCATCTGTTTGAGAAAAATCTGAACTGAAGTGGAAAATTTTTATATTATTTTGGGAAAATAGAAATGATCAATAACTTATTTCATTTTCATTGAGAAAATTCAGAATCGAAGTTGAACTTTTCTTCACTTCTTTGAGAAAATTTAAAATTGAAGTGAAACTTTTAATCTTCATAGGAAATAATCACAATCATAGTATAACTTTTCCTATCTTCTATGGAAAAATTTAGAACTGAACTTTAAATTTTTTATGTCTTGGTGAACTTAAAACTGAAGTGGAAGCTTTTTATTTTCTCTGGTGAAATTAGAATTGAATTGTGTTCTTTGGTAAAATTCAGAAGAGAACTTGAATATTCACGATCAAAGTATAACTTTTCCAATCTTCTATGAAAAATTTGGAACTGAACTTTAAATTTTTTTCATCTCTATGTGAAAAGTCGGAACTGAATTTAAGAAAATTTAGAATTAAAGTGAAACTTTTTATCTTCATGGAAAAAAATCACAAATCATGGTATAACTTTTCCTATCTTCTACGGAAAAATTTAGAACAGAACTTTAAATTTTTTATGTCTTGGTGAACTTAAAACTGAAGTGGAAGCTTTTTATTTTCTCTGAAGAAATTAGAATTGAATTGTGTTCGTTGGTAAAATTCAGAAGAGAACTTGAACTTTTCTATCTTCTATGAAAAATTTGGAAGTATTTTAAATTTTTCATCTCTTTGAGAAAAATCTGAACTGAAGTGGAAAATTTTTATATTATTTTGGGAAAATAGAATTGATCAATAACTTATTTCATTTTCATTAAGAAAATTCAGAATCGAAGTTGAACTTTTCTTCTTCCGGGAAAATATTTGGAACAGAACTTTAAATTTTTTCATCTCTTTGAGAAAAGCCGGAACTGAATTTAAGAAAATTTAGAATTAAAGTGAAACTTTTTATCTTCATAGAAAATAATCACAATCATGGTATAACTTTTCCTATCTTCTACGGAAAAATTTAGAACTGAACTTTAAATTTTTTATGTCTTGGTGAACTTAAAACTGGAGTGGAAGCATTTTATTTTCTCTGGCGAAATTAGAATTGAATTGTGTTGTTTGGTAAAATTCAGAAGAGAACTTGAACTTTTCTATCTTCTAAGAAGTATTTGGAACAGTATTTTAAATTTTTTCATCTCTTTGAGAAAAATCTGAACTGAAGTGGAAACTTTTTATACTATTTGGAAAAATAGAATTGATCAATAACTTATTTCATTTTCATTAAGAAAATTCAGAATCGAAATTGAACTTTTCTTCTTCTGGGAAAATATTTGGAACAGAAATTTAAATTTTTTCATCTCTTTGAAAAAGGTCGGAACTGAATTTAAGAAAATTTAGAATTAAAGTGAAACTTTTTATCTTCATAGAAAATAATCACAATCATGGTATAACTTTTCCTATCTTCTACGGAAAAATTTAGAACTGAACTTTAAATTTTTTATGTCTTGGTGAACTTAAAACTGAAGTGGAAGCTTTTTATTTTCTTTGGTGAAATTAGAATTGAATTGTGTTCTTTGGTAAAATTCAGAATATAACTTGAACTTTTCTACCTTCTAAGAAAAATTTGGAACAGAACTTTAAATTTTTTCATCTCTATGTGAAAAGTCGGAACTGAATTTAAGAAAATTTAGAATTAAAATGAAACTTTTTATCTTCATTGAAAATAATCATAATCATAGTATAGCTTTTCCTATCTTCTATGTAAAAATTTAGAACTGAACTTTAAATTTTTTATGACTTGGTGAACTTAAAACTGAAGTGGAAACTTTTTATTTTCTCTGGAGAAATTAGAATTGAATTATGTTCTTTGGTAAAATTCAGATTAGAACTTGAACTTTTAGATCTTCTAAGAAAAATTTGGAACAATATTTTAAATTTTTTCATCTCTTTGAGAAAAATCTGAATTGAAGTGCAAAATTTTATAATATTTTGAGAAAATAGAATTGATCAATAACTTATTTCATTTTCATTGAGAAAATTCAGAATCGAAGTAGAACTTTTCTTCTTCCGGGAAAATATTTGGAACAGAACATTAAGTTTTACTCTTTGAGAAAGGTCGGAATTGAATTTAAGAAAATTTAGAATTAAAGTGAAACTTTTTATCTTCATGGAAAATAATCACA
The DNA here is from genome assembly GCA_027921565.1 of Artemia sinica. Classification (NCBI taxonomy): domain Eukaryota; kingdom Metazoa; phylum Arthropoda; class Branchiopoda; order Anostraca; family Artemiidae; genus Artemia; species Artemia sinica. Next base: position 49,240,337 of record CM051270.1, read on the forward strand.
ATCATAGTATAACTTTTCCTATCTTCTACGGAAAAATTTAGAAGTGAACTTAAATTTTTTATGTCTTGGTAACTTAAAACTGAAGTGGAAGCTTTTTATTTTCTCTCGTGAAATTAGAATTGAATTGTGTTCTTTGGTAAAATTCAGAAAAGAACTTGAACTTTTCCATCTTCTATGAAAAATTGAGCCTGCTAGTAGTATCATTATCTCTAAAATTCTTTTTCTTACATCTCTAACCTTTTTAATAGATATTCTGAACGTTTGACGTTCTAGCATACCCTAAAAATAATGAACACTTAACAAAATAATGCATAAGGTATTTTTAATGAAATAACGACATGTAGAATATTAATATAAAAATATGTTAAATACATTATTATACATTATTAGTACACTTGCGCTTCACTTTCCATCAATTCATCTTTATATTCATTGATGATATTGTCTGCTAATGTCCTTTTTATTCTGCCTGCGATTTCACTGTCTATTGTCACATTATTTTTACACAGGTAACAGTTCTGGCAGGTAGACATGATATGATTTATTACACTAGTGTAGCAGTAGGCCTTTCTTTTCCTCTTTGCTTTCATTTGAATGCTAATACCAGAACGATGGGAATAGGATCTATCAATAGGTATCGTGCTACCAGAAGCATTAGCAAGGAGTTGTCCCCGATCAGGTACAAAAATCAAGAGAATGTAACTGTGACAAGGTAAACCACGACAAAACACTACTGAAATACTCCAACTCTTGCATTTCAACGAAAGAAAACCGAAATGAACTTTTAAAAATCAAAAAATGTACCTGTGACAAGGTAAACCACAACAAAACACTACTGAAATATTCCAACTCTTGCATTTCATTGAAAGAAATTCAAAATGAACTTTGAAAAATCATGAAAATGTAAGTGTGACAAGGTAAACCACAACAAAACACTACTGAAATATTCCAACTCTTGCATTTCAATAAAAGAAATTCAAAATGAACTTTGAAAAATCAAGAGAATGTAACTCTGACAAGGTAAACCACGACAAAACACTACTGAAATATTCCACCTCTTGCGTTTCAACGATAGAAATTCAAAATGAATTTTGAAAAATCAAGGGAATGTAACTGTGATAAGGTAAACCACACCAAAACACTACTGAAATATTCCAGCTCTTGCATTTCAACGTGATAAATCCAAAATGAACTTTGAAAAATCAAGAGAATGTAACTGTGACAAGGTAAACCATGACAAAACACTACTGAAATATTCCAACTCTTTCATTTCAACGTGATAAATCCAAAATGAAATTTGAAAAATCAAGAAAATGTAAGTGTGACAAGGTAAGCCACGACAAAACACTACTGAAATATTCCAACTCTTGCATTTCAATAAAAGAAATTCAAATGAAATTTGAAAAATCAAGAGAATGTAACTGTGATAAGGTAAACCAACAACAAAACACTACTGAAATATTCCAGCTCTTGCATTTCAACGATAGAAATTCAAAATGAATTTTGAAAAATCAAGGGAATGTAACTGTGATAAGATCAACCACACCAAAACACTACTGCAATATTCGCGCTCTTGCATTTCAATGAAGGAAATTGAAAATGAACTTACTGAAATATTCCAACTCTTGCATTTCAATGAAAGAAAACCAAAATGAACTTTGAAAAATCAAGAAAATGTAACTGTGACAAGGTAAACCACAACCAAACACTACTGAAATAATTCAACTCTTGCATTTCAACGAAAGAAATTCAAAATGAACTTTGAAAAATCAAGAGAATGTAACTTTGACAAGGTAAACCACAACCAAACACTACTGAAATAATCCAACTCTTGCATTTCAACGAAAGAAATTCAAAATGAACTTTGAAAAATCAAGAGAATGTAACTTTGACAAGGTAAACCACAACAAAACACTACTGAAATATTCCAACTCTTGCATTTCAATGAAAGAAACTCAAAATGAAGTTTGAAAAATCAAGAGAATGTAACTGTGACAAGGTAAACCACAACAAAACACTACTGAAATATTAGAACTCATACTTTTCAACATAAGAAATTCAAAATGAACTTTGAAAAATCATGAGAATGTAACTGTGATAAGGTAAACCGCATCAAAACACTACTGAAATATTCCAACTCTTACATTTCAATGAAGGAAATCGAAAATGAACTTTGAAAAATCAATGGAATGTAACTGTGACAAGGTAAACCACGACAAAACACTACTTAAATATTCCAACTCGTGCATTTCAATGAAAGAAATTCAAAATGAACTTTGAAAAACCAAGAGAATGTAACAGTGAAAAGGTAAACCACATCAAAACACTACTGAAATATTCCAACTCTTGCATTTCAACGAAAGAAATCCAAAATGATCTTTGAAAAATCAAGAGAATGTAACTGTGACAAGGTAAACCACGACAAAACACTACTGAAATATTCCAACTCTTGCATTTCAATGAAAGAAATTCAAAATGAACTTTGAAAAATCAAGAGAATGTAACTGTGACACTCTAAACCACATCAAAACACTACTGAAATATTCAAACTCTTGCATTTCAACGAAAGAAATACAAAGTGAACTTTGAAAAATCAAGAAAATGTAACTGTGACAAGGTAAACCACAACCAATGCTTTTCAACAAAAGAAATTCAAAATGAACTTTGAAAAATTAAGGGAATGTAACTGTGACATGGTAAACCACGACAAAACACTACTGAAATATTCCAACTCTTGCATTTCAATGAAAGAAATTCAAATGAACTTTGAAAAATCAAGAAAATGTAACTGTGACAAGGTATACCACAACCAAACACTACTGAAATATTCCAACTCTTGCATTTCAACGAAAGAAATACAAAGTGAACTTTGAAAAATCAAGAAAATGTAACTGTGACAAGGTAAACCACAACCAATGCTTTTCAACAAAAGAAATTCAAAATGAACTTTGAAAAATTAAGGGAATGTAACTGTGACATGGTAAACCACGACAACACACTACTGAAATATTCCAACTCTTGCATTTCAATGAAAGAAATTCAAAATGAACTTTGAAAAATCAAGAGAATGTAACTGTGACATGGTAAACCACGACAACACACTACTGCAATATTCCAACTCTTGCATTTCAACGAAAGAAATCTAAAATGAACTTTGAAAAATCAAGAGAATGTAACTGTGACAAGGTAAAGCACGACAAAACACTACTGAAATATTCCAGCTCTTGCATTTCAATGAAAGAAATCCAAAATGAGCTTTGAAAAATCAAGAGAATGTAACTGAGACACTGTAAACCACATCAAAACACTACTGAAATAATCCAACTCTTGCATTTCAACGAAAGAAATCCAAAATGATCTTTGAAAAATCAAGAGAATGTAACTGTGGTACGGTAAACCACGAGAAAACACTACTGAAATATTCCATCTCTTGCATTTCAATGAAAGAAATTCAAATGAACTTTGAAAAATCAAGAAAATGTAACTGTGACAAGGGATACCACAACCAAACACTACTGAAATATTCCAACTCTTGCATTTCAACGAAAGAAATTCAAAATGAACTTTGAAAAATCAAGAGAATGTAACTTTGACAAGGTAAACCATGACAAAACACTACTGAAATAATCCAACTCTTGCATTTCAATGAAAGAAACTCAAAATGAACTTTGAAAAATCAAGAGAATGTAACTGTGACATGGTAAACCACAACAAAACACTACGGAAATATTCCTACTCTTGCATTTCAATGAAAGAAATTCAAAATGAACATTGAAAAATCAAGAAATGTAACTGTGACAAGGTAAACCACAACCAAACACTACTGAAATATTCCAACTCTTGCTTTTCAACGAAAGAAATTCAAAATGAACTTTGAAAAATCAGGCCTTTGGGGCGTCGGGGGCCCTTTGGGGGGCCCGGGGGGAGGGGGCCCTTCTGTGTCTCAATGCACAAAAAATATTAAAAAATGGGGGAGGGGAGGAGGGTAGGGGGAGGGGAGGAGGGGAGGGGAGGAGGGGAGGGGGAGGGGAGGAGGGGGAGGGGGGAGGGGGTAGGGGACGGTGAGGAGGGGGGAGGAGAGGGAGGGAGAGGGAGGGGAGGGGCCCTTTGGGGGCCAAGGAGGGAGGGGCCCTTTGGGGGCCCGGGGGTCCTTTGGGGTCTGGGGGACCCTTGAGGGCCGGGTGGTCCTTTGGGAGCCCGGGGGACCTTTGAGGACTGGGGGCTTCCTTCGGGGTTGGGGGATCGGAACCCTTTGGGGTTGTGGTAGGGGACCTCACAACACTTTTCAAATAGAACTTGTTTACTATAACGACCACACTCAAAACCTCTTCTAAAACCTTTTCTAAAATCATCTTTTAAAATGTCTCTAACTGTTTCGCCGAAATAATTCCCTAAAATGTTTAAAACCGTTTCACCCAAATAATCCCCTAAAAGTAATTTCTGTGTTTTCCTTTTGTTTTTGGCATCCCTGCGCTGTCACATTTCAAATTTCTAGGAAACCCTTTTCCAGCGTTAATCTCTTCATCTCATAAATGTTCCTAGCTACACTATTAAGGTTTCGTTAGAATATCAATTTATCTCTCCGACTTAAAGCTCAGTGAAGCCGTATTTAAAAATAGAATTTCTATCTTTTAGACTCCCGCATAATTCCAAAATAACAAGTGATGTCATTTCTAATTCCTGACACTAAAGATCAATGAAGCCCTATTTAAAAATAGAATATTAATTTTTCTCTCTGACCTAAAGAACGTTTATCCCTCAGACATAAGATTAAAGAAGCCATAATGTTTGTTTCTTAATTCCCCTTTCGTGAACCAATAATTCCCCCGCAGATTATGTAAATCAATTTCTCAGGTTAGGTCAGCCTAAAGATTAAAGAAACCATAATGTTTCTTAATTCCCCTTTCGTGAATCAATACATTCCCCCGCCGATTATGTAAATCAATTTCTCAGGTTAGGTTTGCCTAAAGATCAAAGAAGCCATGTTTGTTTCTTAATTCCCCCTTCGTGAATCAATACATTCCCCCGCCGATTATGTAAATCAATTTCTCAGGTTAGGCTAGCCAAACAACAAAGAAGCCATGTTTGTTTCTTAATTCCCCCTTCGTGAATCAATACATTAACCTAGCGATTATGTAAATCAATTTGGTTAGGCTAGCCAAACAACAAAGAAGCTATGTTTGTTTCTTAATTCCCCCTTCGTGAATCAATACATTCCCCCGCCGATTATGTAAATCACCCCTCATGTCATTACACGTGGCCAAACAACAACAGATCGATTGACCTTGACCCCCATTAGACTCGATCGATAATCCTTGAATAAATTATGTAAAAAAGTTGTAGGTGGCAGCAGGGGTGAATCGTGGGATCAATAGGGGCCATTCTACTTATATATATATATATATATATATATATATATTATATATATATATATATATATATATATATATATATATATATATATATATATATATATATAATATATATATATATATATATATATATATATATATATATATATATATATATATATATATATATGTTATACAGTTTACAATAGTATATTAGTTATAGATAACTAATCTATGAAATCTATCTATGATAATCATTTTTTGCCCACATAACGAAGAACACAAGCTTTTCAGACAAATACTATAAGAGAAGAAATAAAAGGTATAATACAGGGTGTTCCAAAAGTTTCCTGACATTTTACTTGTATCGGTAGTAAACTGTGTGTTTTGGCCAAGTTGGAAAGCTTATATTCGATAAAACATTTAATTATCGCTGAACTTGGATTTATGTTGCGCTTAAAAAAGAGAGCTTTTTTCCCCCTAAAGTGAAAAGCGACTTTAATTCTTACAATGAACGGATATTATGAGCTTATATTCAGTGCTATTAGCTCATATTTGATGAAACGTTTGGTTTTTGTAACCCTTCTGCAGCTTACCTGCAAAATATGGAAGGCTCAAAACATATTGAGGCCTAAAATATGCTTTCAATGGCCCACTCCCCCCCCCCCACTCTCTTGCGTTTATAGAACAAGTAATAGGAACTTTCCTGCTACTATTCATTGAGTGTAATGTTGCTTGACATGGCTATCTTTCATAAAGGTTTTTTATATTTTTCCTCTTTCTAAAAGTTCCAAGTTTTGTCTGCCATCATTACTGTGTGAGCGAGGAAATAATGTCACCTGTGGACCAGAAAAATCCATTAGCAATATACTCGAGGTTTTCTGCTGCTACGTATTAACAGCCTATTTTTAGGGTTTGTTTTATAATAAAATTTGTCTGTAGGAGTGCTTGGAAGTTTGCATTGATTGTCATAAGGTCCAGAAGAGGGGGGAAGGGGGCTCAAAAAAAAAATTTCTAGAAAAAAAAATTAATTTTTGCTAACGTGTAGTCATTACATACATAACTCTTCTTAAATCATCCTAAATTAATAAATCAATTTCACAAACAAATGATAAGGGAAAAAACTGAGCCAATCAAAAAAATTTTTTCTAGAGAATAAAATTAATTTTTGCTAACGTGTAGCGATTACATACATAACTCTTTCTAAATCATACTTAATTAATATCTCAATTCCACAAACAAATAATAAGGGAAAAAACTAAGCCAATCCCCTTACTTCACACACTTCCAGAGCAATAACCATTAACAAATACAATTCCCAGCCTCCCCCAGCCCATCCACCCACTCTTCTCCTAGCCATTCCACCCACTCCTTCCCCCAGCCCATCCACCCACTCCTCACCATGCCCATCAACCCACTCCTCCCCCAGCTTTCTCCTCCTTCCACTCACCCCCCCCCCCCCTCAAAAAAAAAAAAAAAAAAAAAAAAAAAAAAAAAAAAAAAAAAAAAAACCTTAAACAACTGATGAAAACAACAAACAACTAATTCCCCCCAAAAAACAAATTTAATATATTCTCAAATTGGGGAAGATGCTCAGCCACCCTAACGCTCACAGGAAAAGAATTCCAAACAGAAGGACCAAGATACTTCAAAGTAAAACCTGATCTCACACTATTTTTAAGCTCCACAACCAAATTATCACAGCTTCTCGTTTCATAATTACGAAAATCATTGTTAAAACGGTAAAACTCCTTAAAAATTGGCGGAACTAGATTATTCACACAATTATAAACAAATATCGCGGCTTGGTAGTCTCTTATTTGCCCAACGTTAAGGTTTATGCTTACCATCCATGTTTTTGGCCGATTTTAAATAGATCGCGTACCGTCTTCAAGTTTCAACGAAAGGTAAAAATTTTGGTATTATTCGATAGCTGAGATTTAACTTTATAAATTCACCGCATTACTTTTTTTTATTTTGCTTCATTTTTTTTTTAAAGAAAAATATTTTTTTTTAAACATGGAATTTTGCGACTAAGCTGAAGCTACTATTTCAACCGAATAGACAAAGTTTTTATACCATATTGTTCCTTAGCTTCAGATCTATTTATTCGCCGTGCCATATTTTTTAAATTGCCTTGAATATTCTGTAAAAACTAATGTAAACTTGCTTGAAAAAGCATTAATTGTTACCGCTAGATGGACTCTACTTCGCTATTTCTCATTCAAAGAAACAAAGGCGGATCCGTCATGATGGGTGAATGTAATGCCTTTAGAGTAGGTGGTTGTGGGTGGTTTAAGAAAATGCAGTTTTGTCTTAGAGTTACGGTCTGACAAACAGGCAAGGCAAAGTTCTTGACTAGACTACTTTGGAATATTCTTTTCTGTAATTTATCGGACTCTGTGATTTAAACAATTTCATCACGGGAAATAAAATGGAAGAAGAAAATAAAGCGAAACTCAAGACAATTCTAAAAGTATCTAATCTTGGATGTCCCATTCGATGAATTTTGGTTACAGAAAAATAGAAATTATGTCTTTGGATATTGTTTTGGTCAAAGTTGTTTAACAAATCCGAATATAATTTATTTATATACGTTTCATTCATTTATATATGTGTATTTATTACTAATCCACAAAAAAAGTGATGAAAATGTAGCATGGAAACGATAGAATCTTCTTAATTCATTTATTTTGAAATTATACCGAATCACGGGCAATCTTTTGAAAGTTAGCTTGCAAAAAAATAAATATACTCATACATTTGCCATTCACGCTTTTTCCAGTATAATAATCACTACTGTTAAAATGGGATCTAATGCCTAGACTGGTTACAGTCCCAGTTGAGAAACTAACTTTGTAGATATTGTTTGTTTGATTTTTTTCCACTTATTTCTCATCAACAGTTTGTTCGTAATGTCAAACCAACAAAAGTGAAATCAATAAATTTAGTGTCACATTCTTGACCTGATAAAACAATTTCCGCTAAGATTTCAATATAATTACTAGATTAGTATATTAGGTACTTAAGTTTTATAACGACCACACTTTGTTCTTGATTTGTAATGAAATCGGTTCTTTGTCTTTTCTCGGAGATAATGAGCTTAGCCTGAGCGAGAGAAACTACTTTGGGGGTATATTTTAATTAAATCTTTAATATATAGAGGCGGGTAATTTAGGTATTAAATATAATGTGTTCTGGCCGGCCTGCTTCCCATAATTCTATGTTGTATTTTCCATAATTTTTTTACTAAATTATTATCTTTTCATTCACATTTTGGTATATTTCACTATGATTAACCTAACTTCACTTCTTTGGTGTGGTCGCTATCACACGTAAGCACCAAATATTATTTGAATATATTCCAATATAGCCTATGTGAGTAACAATGGAAGGAAGCATGATACTCTGATTAATAGAAAATCACTGCAAATATAAAGTAATAATTTCTTTGTTCTATTTTTTTTGTATATCCTAGAATTATAGCGGCAACCATCTGGGGGTGGGTGGATTGTTAAAAAAAGCTACCCATGTTAGGTGGAAAAATACATTTTGTAGTACTACTGTTATTTTATTAGGATGTGACCAACAACAATGACCGCACCCCCCCCCACTCCATTACAAAGCCATTCCTGGGGTTGGTTGATTACAGCACCCCTACCGACTCAAATATAAGCGAAAAAAGCTAAATCAAATTCAGATCAAACTAATATGTTTGCTCTGTTACTACGGCACTTGTGTCTTATAGCCACCACACCCAAGAAGTGAAGTTGGGTTAATCATAATGAAATGTACCAAAATATGATGAAAATATAATAGTATAGTAACAAAATTATGGAGACTACAATGAAGAATTATGGAAGAGGGCCGCCCAGACCACATTAAATTAAATACGACCTAACTTAACAAAAATACCAACTAAATATTTAATTAAAATATAGCTACAATGTAGTTTCCACCGAGCTGAAACTAATATTGTCAAACAGTTCCTGCTAACGAACTCTAAGTAAGGAGCGACCCGGCTCAATAGTAACCGAAACTCTAAAAAACGGAATTTTGATACCAATAGATGCATCAAAAGAATCAGATTTTAATGTTGATTTAAAATATATAAGTTTCATCAAGTTTAGTCCTACATATCAAAGTTACGCGCCTGAGAAAATTTGCCTGATATTTGAAAAAAGGGGTAACACCCTCTAAAAATTATAGAACGTTAATGAAAATCACACCATTAGATTCAGCGTATCAGAGAACCCTACTGTAGAGTTTTCAAGCTCCTATCTGCAAAAATGTGGAATTTTGTATTTTTTGCCAAAAGAAAGATCACGGGTGCGTGTTTATTTGTTTTTTAGTTTTTTCTTATTTTTTTTTCCCAGGGGTGATAGTATCGACCCAGTGGTCCTAGAATATCGTGGGAGAGCTCATTCGAATGGAAATTAGAAGTTATAGTGGCCTTTTTAAGTGACCAAAAAAATGGAGGGCATCTAGGCCCCCTCCCACGCTCTTTTTTTCCCAAAGTCACCCGATCAAATTTTTTAGATAGTCATTTTGTTCAGCATGGTCGAAAATATAATAACTATGTCTTTTAGGATAACTTAATCCCCCAAAGTCCCTGGGGGGAAGGCTGAAAGTTATGAACTTTGCCCAATGTTTACATATAGTATTGTTTATTGGGAAATATACAGACGTTTTAGGGGGGATTTTTTCGGTTAGTAGAGGGGGGTTGGGGTTATGTGGGAGGATCTTTCCATGGAGGAAGTTTTTATGGGGAAGGGACATTGCTATGAAGGGGGCGCTGGATTTTACAGCATTATCTAAAAACGATCAGAAATCAATTAAAAAAAAGTTTTTCAACTGAAAGTAAGGAGCAACTTCAAAACTTAAAACGAACAGAAATTATTTCGTATAGGAAAGGGGCTGTCCCCTCCTCAACGTCTCGCTCTTTACGCTTGACTCTTTCTCACAACTCTATTTTTTTAAACAATAAAAAGCTTTAGCATAAGAGCGAGACGTTCAGGAGGGGACATCCGCTTTCATATACGGAATAATTTCTGTTCGTTTTAAGTTTTAATGTTGCTTCTTACTTTCAGTTAAAAAAAACTTGTTTTTTATTTATTTATTCTGGTATAAAGACCATGAAAACCGGTTTTTGTCTCATGTTCGCGATGCAAAATCTCGAGAGAACTTGAGTGTGGTGGCTTCAAGACACAAGTACCGTTACTACTGCTCCTATTAACTGCTCACCGCAGCACCAAGCCACCTGGAGCCAACACAGCTATGCAAGCTCCTCCTGCATCCTAATCTTTTCAAAAACTCCCCTCTTTACACCCTATCAAGAAGTTCCCATTTCTCTCAAGTCTTTCTTTACGACATCCTCCCACCAACCGCGGACAGCATGCCTTCTGTTAGGCTCCGACGATTGGCTTTCAAAGCACCATCTTCGGCAATCTGTCATCCTTCGTTCGCCGAACGTGCCCTAGCCATCTCAACCTATCTCACATTATAGCCCTAGAAAGTGGGATTGAACCACACTTATTGTACAGCCTACTGTCTGAAATATGGTCAGTCAGCCAGGCACCCAAAACAATTCGTAGGCAAATTTCTCTGGAAAACATCTGGCAAACATCTCTGCCTCTATAATTACCACACTCACTCTTATTACCTTTCTTATTCAGTGATTTAATTAGGGCTTTCCTAAAATCACCAGGTACTTTTACTTCTTCGAAAATCGAATTCATAATCTTCAGTAACTTGTTTCATATCTCAGAGCCACCGTATTTAAGAAACACATTTACCACGCCATCAGCACTTGACGCCACCGCAAGATCACCTATACTATCTGAAATGGAATGGTTTTCTTCGGGAATGGAGCAGGACATGATCGTATAGGGATTTTTATTTAGTTTGTCAATGCATAGATCTCGGATTGTTGGGGATGGGAATTCAAGGGTATATCAAAGCAATACAGAGCGTTTGGCCAATGGAAAGGGTGTAATAAAACACGAGTGCGCCAACCATGTCACAAAAAAATTGACTACTACAAACCTTGTCAAGAATAGGGCCGATTTTTCAAAAATCCTTACCAAAAGTTGTATCTCAAGCCTCACTAAGGATCTTCGCTAAGGGGCTATACAAAAAAAAAACCACGACGATGGTGGAAATACTGAAAAACTAAAATTTCTAATTAAGAATGTACCTTTTTACGCATTTGATAACCACCTAAAATGTTTCTCGGGATGTAACAAATCTGAGTCTGTTGAAAATAAGTTTTCTAGGGTCCCTGAAGTTGTAATGCTAGCAGTCAATGAAAAAAAAACTGGAAAGGTATTACATAAGGCTATCAACCTTTTAATCGATTCAACTACAAACCTTGCCGAATCTTTCATGAGGGTTGTTGTTAAATTCTTAGGGTACAAACAGGTTTGCTGGTCCAAAAGAAATTCGCACGCCCGACGTATCACGGCAGCAGCTCTTGCCAGATACCATGGTAGTGGATGGCACAATCGTTCATTAAATAACATATTATAATAGGTGTCTTAAATAGTACGTCGCCTTAGTTTATTTGTAGAATAACAAGGTATCTGGAAATTTTGTTAAATAAAAAGAGTAAAGCATAACTTATTTTCAATTTATATCAGGTTTAAGAAGTTTAAATGATGAATTTTAAAATGAGGGTCTAATTCCAAATTAATTCTTAAGTGGGTGGAAATACGAGCCAAGGTGACGTCACTTCAAATATAATTCTTATTCATCGTTGTTTTATATCAAGCGGTAGTGATTAATATATTCGCAAAGAGTATTGAATGAGGAATTGCATTGCATTTCTCTCTTGTTACTGAAGTGTTGAGTTCAAATTAAATTTTTTTAAACGCAATTTTTTCAGCCGATAGTAAGCAAAAATTGGGGGGGGGACTGTCTTAAATTTCTCGCTAAACACTTATTATTAAATTTCAACGGCCCTTGTGTTTGAGCAGTCTTTCTTAAAGAATTATGACAAAAAATCAAATTTTAGGGTATATAGAGAGGGCCGACGAAGGGGCAGCACCTCTCTCCCACATATATGGATGAATGTCTGGTAGTTTTAGGTTTTATTGCTGTTCCTTGCTTTCAGTCGAAAAAGACTTGTTTTTAAGTGTATGTTTCATTTAAGTGCTTTTTTTATGATGGCCTATGCAAGTTCATTATGTTTGTGCTTTTTATGATGATCGCCGGTGTAAGTTTATTATACTTGGGCTCGTTTTGTGTTCATGGCAGTATTTTTTAGCTGTAATACACTTATCTATCTATTTGCCCATAGTCCCGCGACAAGGTTAAAAACAATTCTATGAAACGCAAAAAACTTACACGTTGCGCGAGACAACTAATTATACTGTCGTTTGTAAACTGTAAAGGGATATAAAGCCCGTCTAGCGAGCAATGGTAGCAGCGTGCAGGGATTGCTGCCAAAATTAGATTCAAAATATAGTCAAAACTAGATCTCCCATCTACTTACTCCAAGGCGGCGAAAGAAGCCTACTTAAAAAAAATGATTTCCACTAAATATCAACTCGTGCAGTTACATAGCATCACAACTGGTCATTCTGATAACTCAAATTTATTTTCATACTAGATTATTATTGGTCTTAAGTATCTAGTATGGACTTTCGACTCCAACCCCTCCAATAGCCAGTGCAGTCCTTTGGGGGTGGCAAGTGGTGTGACCGCACTGGGCCTCGCGCTAACAGGGCCAAATATGTTATGAACTACAATGCCATGAGTGATTTTGTTACTTCATGAGGGGACTCGCAGAAAAAACCGTGGAATGTACGGCTTGAGTTCCCAAATGTGCGCTCCCTTTATGTGAAGCGGGGCATGTGGTTTTAAAACTGTCAAAACCCTCCTTCGTTAGACCCCCTTTTGGCCCTAAACCACAACGTTCCCGCTGAACCCTAGGAGTCACATTGGTAACAGTCCCGCTAGAGACTACAGTATTATTGCTCCCGCTATATTACGACCATAACGTCAGGCCCCACGGAGGGCCGGCTGCACAACGCCTTGCGCACCAGTAAGGCCGCGTCTCCCAATAGCCCAGTTGTATATCTGATTTTAATGAACTTTATTAAAAGAAATGGGTGATTTTGTAGAAACAAATCTTTAAGTTTGAATCCTGTTTAAACCCTCTACATGCTATCCTTAAGTCTAGTATCAGGTTATTTGATAGTGCTATCGGAATCGAGTCAGACTTCAAATTTAAATTTATTTAGCTTTTGTATTTAGTTCTGAAAATGCTGAGTTTCTGCTTCTGAAATATTTGTTTGACGCTAAAATAAGAAAAACTACATATAATTTACAATACTGAATCCAGGATTGTTGTTTGGGGGTGAGAGTATTTTTAGGGGGGAAAGGGAGGAGGAGTTACAAAAAATAAAAATGAGTATATAAAAGTTTTGTTACTCTTTTGCGAGAAGGACAAAACATTTAATGGGGGCAGAGGTTCAAACGCGGTAACGCTCCCCGCTTGGATACGGCCTTGATCATTAATGAAATTCGGCTTTTTTGTTGAAAAACGTGACTTTGATGTGGCCCAGGCATAACATGTCACAATATCGTCTATGCTTGTCTCCTTGTGAAGTAAACAAGTTTTTACGATATAAAGGTGATTTTTGCATTTTCGAAAATGATTTGAGATGAATAAAAGAATTCTCCCACTGAAACACATGCGGTCAATCCCTCTTTGACACATTGTTGGAGGTCTGTACTTCTAAATCTAGATATTTCTAAAAAGCAAAGATCTGTTTCTGGCGTTCTGCAACGAATGTTACAACAAATGCTTTTTTTTGCAATAAGAAACCAATCACCCCCAAAAAGCTAGTCAACAATATGGTACAAGCTTAACTGACGGGGAAAACAACCTAGTGGTTATTGACTTAAAATAGCATTTAAAATTTCAATTCCTTTTGTTCTGGTACATATATGAATAAAATATTTCATGCTACGATTTTCGAATTGCAGAAAAATGTTTTCTTCGGTTAAAAACTCAAGAGAGAAAAATGGGTTAGTACTTTTCTGTTATAGCAACCCACTCAAGAAGTAAAGTTAGGCTAATCCTAATAAAAAATACCAAAACATGATGAAAATATGCTTTAGAAACAAATTTGGGCTAAATGTTTTCACACTAGGTGGTAGGGTTAAAATATAGCGGGTCTGCATGCAAAATGTGTTACCTGCAATTATTCTGCATATTATGAAGTAAGAATTGTTTTCTAATTTCACATTGTCCCAATACTTTACCTCCCCCCCCCCCTAATATGCAAATATATAGCCCAAATTACACAAGTCTCATGTATTCTGTCACCCTTCACTTTTTTTTTATTGAGCATAAGCTAATTGTCTTTTAATACAGACAGATGAAAAACCGGTTCTAGGATTGTTCTTGAGTTTTACACAGCGTAATTCTTGAGTGGGATCAATCTTTATTTAAATTAAACCCGTTTTTCTCTTTTTCATTTTTATAAATGAAAATGCAGTGTGGTCTAAGAAATAATTTTCTTTCTTTAGAAAGAATGTTTTTCGAATACCCTGGAGATGGCTAGCCTACTCGAGTCAACTACATCGCGCAAGCATCCGCGACGGGGAAAAACTGGCAATTTGATTTTAAAACAAGCTTTTCATATTTACAGCTAAACAAGTAAAAAATACCAGGCACCAGAAACTCCTGATCCCTCATTTCTTTCTTTTTTTCAATCTTACTTCAAAATATTTCCTTACCCAAAGTCGTCGGCTCCTTATATCGCAATCAAATCTCCGCTAAAAATCTCGTACTTTGGCGAAATGTCAAGTCTAGATGTAAAACGAGAATGAATTTCATTGGTTGGCATGGGTTCGCCCTATATTTTACTTTTGACCAATAAACTGCGCCGGGTGAAACCTATTGAACATGATCAAAGTTGCAAATAGCGCCACCATAGCGGAATAATATGAATAGGCCCGAATCCAAACCTAAACGTTAAGCAGCCTTAGAGATTTAAAACATGCACTGATGTCTTTCACATTTTGTATATTCTTCCCAGTTATTTTTTCTGCTTTATTCTGTAACACCTGCACACGCTTGTAGTTCACATAAAAGTTGCTGCTCCACAGGACACATCCATATAATATATACAGGTAATGATTGCAAAATATATAGTACGAAGAGTACTCTTCGGCAGAACATGCTTCACCCTTCTAAGTATTCCTACTCCACGTGCAATTTTTGTTGAAATGGTATCACTGTGAAGTTTACACGTAAGATTAGAATCAATGAAGAAACCAAGATACCGCAGTGAATTTACTTGAAAAACAGGCTTTCCACACAGCAAGACTTTACCGCTTACATCAGCAGACTTACCCACTCTACAGAACGTAAGCAAAAACGTCTTCTTTACTTTAACACATAGTAAATTTAAACTCATAAGCACCTCTGGTCTTTTCAGGGCATTATTAGCTTTTTCTATTAAATCATCAACTGATTTTGCAAACACTGTTGGTGGCAGTGCCATCAGCAAAGGAAGTAATGCATACATCTTGCAGATAAAAAGCGCATCATATCCACAAAAACCAGATAAAGTAAGGGCCAAGCACGGAGCTCTGTGGCACACCGCACTTCACAGGAAAAGAAGATGAGACTACATCATTTAAACAACTTTGAGGGACCTACCATAAAGATAACTCTCAAACCTCAATCTTAGATAAATTCCTTTGGTTCCAAGACTTCTTATTCGGTAAAGGAACACTTTGAAATCAACCGTGTCAAAGGCTTTTCTGATGTCAATGAAAATAGACATAGGTATAAGTCTAATGAACATTTTACACTTTGAACTAGGCGCTGCAAGGGGTGCGTCTTGGAGTGATCCTTACGAATCCCAAACTGTGTCTGGCTCAACAGACTATTAGTCTGAAGGAAATCTTAGAGGCGTTTATGCACCACTTTCTCCGGTATCTTTCAAAAGATAGGTAGAATTGATATGGGTCTCCAGTTTTCAATGTCTGCTTTGCGACCGCCTTTGTATAGGGGAATGACCTTCACCACTTTATGTTGCTCCGGGAAACTTCCCTTTTCTAGAGAAAGGTTGATGATAAACACTAGACAGGGAAGAATATATCCCAAATCGCTTTAAGAGCTCGCAGGGACAAACCATCAACACCAGGTGAATTAGACTTAAGTGACTTTCTGTACTTTCTTTTACCGCTTTCTGTACTTCTTCACACGTGCACGGCTGGAATTCCATATTTAATGTTCCCCCACGGACATCACTGATTGTATTGCACTGCATTTCATTATATTTGTCCATAAAACTAGATTGCACTTCAGAACCAATATTCGAGAAAAAATTTTCAAACTCTTTTACAATTCCAGTTGTATCATCACGGTTGCAACCATCCAAATAAATATGTGCCGTGGTCTCTTTTCCCTTTCCACCCATGATCTCATTTAAAAAATTCCAAGTTTCTTTCATATTTCCTTTACTTTACTCTGGCTTATTACCATAATAATTAGACATTGCGTTTCTCCTCGTTTTATTCATCAGATTCTTTTGCTTTATAAATAAAATAAAGGATTCATCATTTCTGGAATGATTCACCGATTTCTTAATTCTTTTTACTCAGTTATCTCCTCTGTAATCCATGGTTTACGGGGGACAAGCTTCTTCCATTTAACAACTTTTACTGGGCATGTTCTGTTGTAGATAGGGGTAATCATAGGCAGCGCGCTAGCGCTGCCTAAGTAAAGAACGATGTGGGCACAATGTGTTGTTTTTTGTTTTTTTTTTCTCGATACCCGGGCACTTCGTATGGAAGGAGTTTTCGTAGAAATTTCGAAAAGGGCTAATTCGATTGGAAATTGGAGTTGCTAGTGCCCTTTTCAATCGTCGAAAGTGATTAGAGGACAACTAGCCCCCCCCAAAGCCCATCATTTCCCCAAACACATCCAATCAAAATTTTGAGATAGCCATTTTGTTCAGCGTAGTTGATTTCTAAATAGAAAATATCTTTTTGAGGAGGACACTCCCCCACAACCCTCAGGGCAAGGGTTTTAATTTATGTCCTAAGGGCATATAAGATCAATCTTGACAATGTTCAGTTTATTATTATTTTTTCTTTAAAGCAGGGCACTTCATATAGAAGGGGTCGTCGTAGAGACTTCAAAAGGGGCTCATTCGTTTAGAAATCGAGAGTTCTAGTGTCCTTTTTAATAGTCGAAAATGATTGGAGGGCAACTAGCCCCCCCTCACGCCAATCATTCCCCCAAACACATCCAATCGAAATTTTGAGATAGCCATTTTGTTCAGCGTAGTTGATTTCCAGATAGAAAATGTGTTTTGAGGAGGACACTCCCCCACAACCCTCAGGGCAAGGGTTTTAAGTTATGCCCAGGGGGCATATAATGTTTTTAAAGAAGGCGTTGTCGTAGAAACTTCAAAACAGGCTCATTCGATTGGAAATTCAAATGGCTAGTGCCTTTTTTAATAGTCGAAAGTGATTGGAGGGCAACTAGCCCCCCCTCACGCCAATCATTCCCCCAAACACATCCAATCAAAATTTTGAGATAGCCATTTTGTTCAGCGTAGTTGATTTCCAGATAGAAAATATGTTTTTGACGAAGACACTCCCCCACAACCCTCAGGGCAAGGGTTTTAAGTTATGCCCTGGGGGCATATAAGGTTTTTATTGAAGGCATTGTCGTAGACAATTCAAAACAGGCTCATTCGATTGGAAATTCAAAGGGCTAGTGCCCTTTTTAATAGTCGAAAGTGATTGGAGGGCAACTAGCCCCCCCCCCCCACGCCCATCATTCCCCCAAACACATCCAATGAAAATTTTGAGATAGACATTTTGTCAGCGTAGCTGATTTCCAGATATAAAATATTTTTTGAGGAGGACACTCCCCCACAACCCTCGGGGCAAGGATTTTAAGTTATGCCCTGGGGGCATATAAGGTTTTTATAGAAGGCGTTGTCATAGAAACTTCAAAAAGGCTCATTCGATTGGAAATTCAAAGGGCTAGTGTCCTTTTTAAAAGTCAAAAGGGATTGGAGGGCAACTAGCCCCACCCCCACCCCACGCCCATCACTCCCCCAAACACATCCAATCAAAATTTTGAGATAGCCATTTTGTTCAGCGTACTTGATTTCCAGATAGAAAATATGTTTTTGAGGAGGACACTCCCCCACAACCCCAGGGCAAAGGTTTTAAGTTATGCCCTGGGGGCATATAAGGTTTTTATAGAAGGCGTTGTCGTAGAAACATCAAAACAGGCTTATTCGATTGGGAATTCAAAGAGCTAGTGCCCTTTTTAATAGTTGAAAGTGATTGGAGGGCAACTAGCCCCCCACGCCCATCATTCCCCCAAACACATCCAATCAGAATTTTGAGATAGCCATTTTGTTCAGCGTAGGCTAGTTGATTTCCAGATAGAAAATATGTTTTTTAGGAGGACACTCCCCCAGAAGACACTCCCCCACAACCATCAGGGCAAGGGTTTTAAGTTATGCCCTGGGGGCATATAAGGATTTATAAGAAGGCATTGTCGTAAAAACTTCAAAACAGGCTCATTCGATTGGGAATTCAAAGGGCTAGTGCCCTTTTTAATAGTTGAAAGTGATTGGAGGGCAACTTGCCCCCCACGCCCATCATTACCCCAAACACATCCAATCAAAATTTTGAGATAGCCATTTTGCTCAGCGTAGTTGATTTCCAGATAGAAAATATGTTTTTGAGGAGGACACTCCCCAAGAACCCTCAGGGCAAGGGTCTTAAGTTATGTCCTGGGGTATATAAGGTTTTTATAGAAGACGTTCTCATAGAAACTTCAAAAGGGGCTCATTTGATTGGAAATTCAAAGGGCTAGTGCCCTTTTTGATAGTCGAAACTGATTGGAGGGCAACTGGCCCCCCCCCCACTTCCATTATTCACCCAAACAGATCCAATCAAAATTTTGAGATAGCCATTTTCTTTAGCGTAGGCTAGTTGATTTCCAGGTAGAAAATTTGTTTTTCAGAAGGACACTCCCCCACAACTCTCAGGGCAAGGGTTTTAAGTTTTGCCCTGGGCGCATATAAAGTTGTTATAGAAGGCGTTGTCGTAGAAACTTCAAAAAAGGCTAATTCGATTGGAAATTCAAAGGCCAGTGCCCTTTTTAATAGTCGAAAGTGATTAGTAATATTTTTTGTTGTTGTTGTTGTTTAGACCAGGGCACTTCGTATCGAAGTAATTGTCGTTGTAACTTCGAAAGGGGCTCATTCGATTGAAAATAGAAAGGGTTGATGCCCTTTTTAATAGTCGAAAGTGATTGGAGGGCAACTAATCCCCCTTACACTCCCACCCTCCTATTGGCCCATTATGTTTGAAAACTAAATGTTGCCTTAAAATTAAATCAAAATGCACTGTGATAATGCTAGTTCCCAATAAGGCATCTCAGCAGTATCCCAAGAACGACTGAGAGTGTTATGTTCAAGCTTTCGAGGCTACCTCTGCTCTAAAAATTTAACCATATCAAAAAAGTGTAAGTGTATCCAAGCTATCAAAGAAAGTAAACAGATTTTTTTGCGAATAATATCAAGTTTTCCATTTCAGCTCAACTAGAGGAGGTATGAAACTAAGTTAAACAGTACTATTTGTGTCCAGATTTTTAAAATGGTGATTGTTGTTAAAAATTGCTGAAAATTTTTCTCCAGCATACAAATAGCAGGCCAAACTATAAAGTCTTAAAAAACGAAAAGATTTAAAGTGTTATTTTCTTTTTCCCTGAAAAGACTATGTCAATAAAACGAACAGAAATTAATTAAAAAAACTTTTTCCACAAAATAAGTTTTTCAAAGAAAAATAAAGAACTCCATTAAACAAAAACTGAGCAAAAATAAAATCAAATAATCTACCAAGCTCGAAACTACCACAAATCAGCATCGATAAATAAATGAAACCCAAAACGAACAGAAATTACAATAAATAACCGAGTCAAACTCAAAACGAGCAGAAATTAACATAAGTTGGGCGCAAAACCCCTGTGCCTTCCCAAGGCCAGAACAAAATTTGCACTTCACTTGAAAAATACAAATGAATATGCATTGTCAGTTTAATATACACATACTGATATTTAGTAATCAAAATGTTAAAATTATTTGATTTATTAAAGTTATAAAAGTAAAAACATTTATATTTTTTTCAGTAAAGTGCAAATTTTGTTCTGGCCTTGGGAAGGCATAGGGGTTTTGCACTTCCAACTTATGTTAATTTCTGCTCGTTTTGAGTTTGACTCGGTTATTTATTGTAATTCCTGTTCGTTTTGGGTTTCATTTATTTATCGATGCTGATTTGTGGTAGTTTCACGCTTGGTAGATTATTTGATTTTGTTTGCTCATTTTTTGTTTGATGGAGTTCTTTACTTTTCTTTTAAAAACTTATTTTGTGGAAAAAGTTTTTTTAATTATTAACTTCCATAAGGCGATCTAGGGCTTTCGTAGGACATTCCTTCTCTTTGAACACGGGGCTCCAGTCCATTACACTTACTTGTTCTGAGACTTTTGGAGATTTTCTTATTTCAGCAGTCGAATTTTTAGTTTCTTTTTCCGGATTCTTGTCACATCACAACTAATTGCGACTGACAGTGGAAGATGATCAGACCCAGGCAACATAATCACCTCGGTTCAAATCAACTGAACGAGCAAAGACATTGTCGATAATCGTTGCAGATTGACTTGTAGTTCTCGTCGGAATAATCACAAGCGGATAAAAATCATTTGATATCATAAAATTTAAGAAATCTTCAATTTGACTAGAAAGATCCAACAAGTTAAAGTTAAAATCAACCATCACTATATGACTAACACCATTTGGGACTTTTTCTAGGAGCTCATTAATTCCATCTGTAAACCCACACTAGTGAGCGCTGAGCGGCTTATACACCATACTAGTTATATTTTTTTATTATTAAATCCTACTTCTACTGAATAAACTTCCACCTTACTTTCTCTCCATATACTAAGATCATGCCTTATACCACTCCTCATCCCATCCTTCACCAAAAGCGCAATGCCACCTCGGCCCAACGAATGATATGGTTTTAATTTTAGAGAAATGAGAAATCCTTTAGTTTTTTGGGGTAGACAATACTATCACTCATTAAAACACTTTGAGGGCTAGGGAATAGAACTCATGTACACACATTTAAAGAAATATAGCTATGCTAAAAATCTTCTCCCCTATCCCTAAGCTTCTTGAGATTTCTTCGATTTTTCTCAAAAGAAAATGCGATTCTCATAATCTCGCCGAAAATCAAGGTTCATAAATACGTGAACTTTAAAAGGAAATACAAATCATTAGTTACCAGTAACATTAATTTTTGGTGAAATTTTGGAGAACCTAATTTTTGTCCGGGAAAACTATGAGACATGGCCAGCCAAAAAGTAAGATCTATGTTGTCCTGGGTCTAAGTTTAGTGTCAATACACTTATTCATAATGATTAAATGTGTCCAAATCTGAAAATATAAGGATTAAAAAATATTGTCTCGGTAGAAATTTTCGGGTGGCAACCATGTTTTTATCAGCTTCTATGTCTCATTAATTAATCCATGATTTAGATGTGTTAACGTTTTCTTTGATGTATATGATACACAGTCCATCATATTTATTCAATGAGCCAAATTGCAAATTTTAAGGATCACCGATTACATTTATAGAAGAAGTAACTTTAAATTTTCCAGTGAATTTTTCGTATTCAGGTTCATCTTCTGCCTTTTAAGTTTGGGTTAATCTTGTAGCAGGATATAAATTTGTAGTTTGGCTCATTTAGTGAAATCGTATTTGTGCTTTTATCTTAATTTTTTTTTCAGTTTCTTTGAATTTGGTTTTCGTATTTTAGTCTTCTATGTATAAATCTGTTTGCTTTTGAGGAAGTTGAAGTTTTGTTAAAAATGGAATAAATTTTTATTCTTTTCTAAGGTTGTCTTATCCTAAAAGGGTTAGGGTTTCCATTGGAGTTTGTTAGAAATGGTCAATAAAAAAGAGTTGCTATATTCTTCGTTGTGGCCGTTATAAAGCCAAAACAAAGTTTAAAGATGAAAGAAACGCACAGCTGGCACGCTAGACTTGAAATCCTATGTTTGTTAAAACATTGAATACAATGTTTGATCGAGATTACCTTCTACATGTTTGATGCAGAGCCCCTCTTTTGGATCCCAAGTTTCTTAGAGGATTTTTGCCTCCCCAAAACGTCACCAAATTTGTATGTGGCTAAATAAGGTAAACCTTGTGAAAAGTATGCGTTGACCCCACTGTGTAAGCCCAAGAATGATTTAACTTCTTGTAATAGGTACGGAGAATATAACTTACGACCATGTGACAATAATAACCAGACTTAAAATTTAACAACAGGCTTTACCCAGTCTATGTATGGCATTCGAGAGGGGGGCTGCTCCCTTCCTGATATTATGGTATCCTCATGATGTATCCCGTACTCCCATATGTTTTCAACATGCTTTGCCTTTTCAAATAGTTTAGCTGGTCACACACACGTTGATTCCCGAAAATTTTCGAGATTATACGATTTTCTGCACAATAAATCGAAATGTATATCGCTGAAAAATCAATCTTTCACAAAATGTTTATTTTTTTTTTACTTTTCAACCATTTTGATTTTTAACTATCATAAAAATCAATAAGTGCAGCATTAACCGTGACAATCTGAAACGTTCGTGCGTTGTAAACAGTATTGCGTATGACAACTATAATCTATGTTAGAATTCTCCTTTGGAAGCAAGGATAAGAAGAGTTTTTTATTTTGCAATTTTCTTCTGCAAATAAAGTCTTCTTTTGAAGAAGATGAAAAATACTCAAAGTTGTCTGCTACATTGCAGATGCTAGAAATCAGTTTTGGAAGGCTATACTGGGAAAACCTTCCATAAATTACATGTATATATATATATATATATATATATATATCTATATATATATATATATATATATATATATCTATATATATATATATATATATATATATATATATATATATATATATATATATATATATAACACCTCTAACTCTGCTTAAGTAAAGCTTAATTATGTAAAATAACCAACCTATAACCCAGGGTTAACTAAGCTGTGTATTTTTTCTTCTGCAGAACGACACATGTGTGACGAACGTTGAGGGCCGAACTTGAAATTCAAATCATATCTTTGAATTTGTGTAGAAACAAATGGTAGAAAAGAAAACTTCAGATTAAGCAGAAAGGAAAAAAACTTTGAATTTATTCTATAAGAAATGTCTATTCTAAGAAATGTGGTTGTTTCTCGTTAATCAAAAGTTGATTTACTGAATAACTATTTTTCTGATTGGCATGTATGATTAAAATTTTTAAATTCTAGAACAGATAATAGTTTAGACATAATTGAAACTATATGATAATAGTTAAAACGTATCAACTCAGCCAATAAACTGTTGTGTTTTACTGACACTTGGACTTCTTACTGAAAAAAAACATGAAATTTGACTCAAGAAGCTCTGTCTTCGTCCGAAATCGCTGCTATACCAAGCGCAAAAAGAAAAAATGAAAGAAACAGCAGACTAATTGTAAGAACAGTAAATAAATCTATATTGTAAATCAATAGGGGCTTTGAATTTCGGTAGGATGCACTCATGAAGTAAACCCTCCCCCCTCTTCTCATACATACCTTCTTGTAAAGCTTCATAAATAAATATTATTATTATTATTATTCATTTATTGCCCGTCAAAAAAAGGTACAAAAAGGTACAGTAGACAGAGTAATCACTAAAGAAAACAAAAAGAAAAATAAGAAGAAAAAGGACACAAACACACATTGAAAATTCAAATACAATTAATATTATCAAACAGTTCGTGGTAACGAACTGTAAGTAAGGAGCGACCCGGCTCAATGGTGACCAAAACTCTAGAAAACGGGTTTTTAATACCAATAGATACATCAAAAGAATCAGATTTCAATGCTGATTTCAAATATATAATTTTCATCAATTTAGTTCTACCCATAAAAAGTTACGCGCCTGAGAAAGTTCGGCTGATTTTCAAAAAAAGGGAAAAGATCCCCTAAAAGTTATAGAACCTTAATGAAAATCACACCATCATATTCAGCGTAACAGAGAACCCTACTGTAGAGGTTTCAAGCTCCTATCTACAAAAATGTGGAATTTTGCATTTTTTGCCAGAAGAAAGATCACGGATGCGTGTTTATTTGTTTTTTTTTGTTTTTTTTGTTTGTTTTTTCCCCAGGGGTAACCGTATCGACCCAGTGGTCCTAGAATATTGTGGGAGGGCTCATTGGAACGGAAATTAAAAGTTCTAGTGCCCTTTTTAAATGACCAAAAAAAATGGAGGGCAACTAGGCCGCCTCCCACGCTCATTTTTTTCCCAAAGTCACCCGATCAAAATTTTGAGATAGCCATTTTGTTCAGCATGGTTGAAAATATGATAAATATGTCTTTTAGGATGACTTAATCCCCCGAAGTCCCCGGGGGGAGGGGTAAAAGTTATGAACTTTACCCAATGTTAAGATATAGTATTGGTTATTGGGAAGTATACAGACGTTTTCAGAAGATTTTTTTTCTGGTAGTGGGGGGGGAGTGGGTCGGGGGTTATGTTGGAGGATCTGTCCATGAAGGAAGTTTTCACGGGGGAAGGGAAATTACCATGAAGGGGGCGCCGGACTTGCCAGCATTATTTTATTGGTTATGGGGAAGTATACAGACATTTTCAGGAAGGATTTTTTTCTGGAGGGTGGGGCTGGAGGAGGGGGTTACTCGGGAGAATCTTTCCGTGGAGGATGTTTCATTGGCGTAGGGGACATTTCTATGAAGGGGGCGCCGGATTTCCAAGCATTATTTGAAAAACGATCAGAAATTAAATAAAAAAAAACAAAGTTTTTTTCAACTGAAAATAAGAAGCAACATTAGAACTTAAAACGGACAGAAATTATAACGCATATGAGGGGGTTCTCCCCCAAGTCAATACCTCGCTCTTTACGCTACAGTTTTTTTTAGTGCTTTCAAAAGAGCCATCTATTCTAACTAAACGGCCTTTGTGATTCAGGGGTTTGTGAATTAAAATTATTTTTAACTTTTAACGTAAAGAGCGTGGTATTGACTAAGGGGAGAACCCCCTCATATACGTAATAACATATACGTAATAAAAAAAACAATAAAAAAACAAGCGATACGGCTCAATCTAGATCGAAACTTTTAAAAACGGAATTTTGATGTCAATAAATGTATCAAAAGAATGGGTTTATAATGCTGATTCTAAATATATAAATTTTATTAAGTTTAGTATTACTCATCAAAGGCAACGAGCCTGAGAAAATTTACCCGATTTTTTAAAGAGGGGGAAACATCCCCTACAAGTGAAACAATTTTAATGAAAATCACACCGTCAGATTCAGCGCATCAGAAAACCCTATTACATAGGTTTCAAGCTCATATCTGCAAAAATCAGCAACTTTGTATTTTTTGCCAGAAGAAAAATATACGAATATAGAAGTTAGTTACGTAAGTTAATTTGTAAATTACGTCATAACCAAATTTAGAGACATCCATTTAGCAAAAGAAAAGTACAAATTTTATGCAAATTTTGTTTACTTATTCAATGACGGTGAGCCAAAATAAAAGCTGCATTAACTAAAAAACGATCAGAAATTAAATAAAAAAAAACAAGTTTTTAAAATGAAAGTAAGGAGCGACAATAAAACTTAAAACGAACAGAAATTATTCCGTATATGAAAGGGGCTGTCCCCTCCTCAACGCCTCGCTCTTTACGCTAAAGTTTGACTCTGTCTCACAACTTTATTTTTTAAAACAATAAAAAACTTTAGCGAATAATTTCTGTTCGTTTTAAGTTTTATTGTCGCTCCTTACTTTCAGTTTAAAAAACTTGTTTTTTGTATTTAATTTCGAATTAAGTCCGCTGATATAGTGGGACCAAGTATATTATTTCCGTAAAAAAGAAAGGAGAATATCAAAAGAGTTGATTAATTGTGAGCCTTAAGTTTAATTCGCCGACCATCTATTCATTTTTTTTGGAAATAGAATATCCAGGGTTGTCTGATATTTGAAATGCCGAGCATCGTTCGATAGGTTTGAGTTAAGCATCTTTTAAAACGATTTCTTTTTTTTAAAACATGTTTTTTTTCAAATGAAAGCAAGAGCGAAAATTGAAATAAACATGATCTATTTTAATTATGATGGTCAGTTTCTCCCTCTAAATCCTCTTTAATTATGCTAAAAAATTCAATTATGCAAAAGTTATGATTGTCATAATTCGTAAGCTAAATTTCTTGTAATTAAGAATTTTTTTTTTTTACAATCCCTACCTCACTTTCTACATATATATATATATATATATATATATATATATATATATATATAATATATATATATATATATATATATATATATATATATATAGATATATATATATATATATATATATAATATATATATATATATATATATATATATATATATATATATATATATATATATATATATGTATATATATATATGTATATATATATGTATATATATATATACGTCAAGGCTGTGACCTTGACGTACAGAACAGAATCAAAAAAGCCCAAGCCATCTTCTCACAACTCCGCCGCCATCTGTGGATCCGGCGGGAGATCAGCATGAAGACAAAACTTTCTGTTTATAAAGCGGCTATTAGATCTGTTCTCTTCTATGCAGTCGAAACTTGGCCACTGAAGGCGCTTCATCTCCATGATTTGGAAGTCTTTGACCACCGCTGTCTACGAAAAATCTTGAGGATTCGATACTCCGATAGAATCTCAAATGTTGATGTGCGCCACCGCTGCTGTGACATCGAACCCGTCGCCATGATTGTCAAACAGAGAAGACTGCGTTGGCTTGGTCATGTCCTTAGAAGACCCAATGACCGCATCATAAAGCAAGTGCTTCTAGCTGTCCCATTGCCAGATTGGCGCAGGCAACCTGGCGGTCAATTTAAGAATTGGTGGACAACTGCCAAAAACCACCTCGACCCCATTGGCGGATATCGAAAGTTTGGCAGAAAGTGGGAGAGATGCTGGTTCCGGTTTGCTGAAGAGCTGACACAAGATCGCGACAAATGGGAGTCAATCATACATAGTCTTCTAGATGCCGGGTGAGGCGTCCGCGTCTGGTCCTGCAACAAGTACAAGTCAAGTAACTATATATATATATATATATATATATATATTATATATATATATATATATATATATATATATATATATATATATATATATATATATATATATATATATATATATATATATATATATAATATATAAACCTTCCACTGGCAAAATAAAAAAATAAGGTGTTTTTGCTTCACCTTAGAAACATGTAGGTTAACGCCATATTTAAGGTGTGCTTAATTATAGTCTACTAAATATTTACAACTGCAGCTGCTACTATTAATTCTTAAATGGACATATACAAATTGATTCTTAAACCACACGCAACCAAAATATTAATTTGGTAAACTATAAAATTAAGCCAAAACATTAACTTAGTTTTCGATTTTGGCAGGTGATTTATTGTAAAAAATGTTGGCATTAATGATTTTGTCTAAGAAATACTTGACATTGAAATATAAATACAAAAATTTGCTAATGAAATACAAAATTTGCATCAAGTAACTCTAGGTGACTTCGCATGGGATTAAACAAAGATTTTGGAGAAAAGTATATTGTGAAAAATTCCAAATTCTTACCAAACTGCAGGAAGGGCATTTGACTCACAGATTCTTTGCCCTCCCCCTAGATTTCAAAAAACACATTTGTCGGCATTTCTGTTGAAAAACACATTTTTTGTATTTTAATGGAAAAAGTGAAAATAATTGCCCCCCTCTCCTTCCCAACACATTTTTGAATTGCACATATTTATGAATTGCACCACTGGAACGGTTTGAATCGCGTAAATTATTTTAAGCTAACATTTAAAGTAGTTTCCATTGTAATTTTAGTGCAAAATCGGAATACATTTTTAGCTGAAAAATTGTGCCCACCTCCTCTACTTGAGACTACTCTCTTTTCAGTTTAATGAAAAATAATTCATGATTTATTTGGGCTCTGGAAGAAGTTCATTACCTCATCATCAATT
This sequence comes from Artemia sinica, assembly GCA_027921565.1. Lineage (NCBI taxonomy): Eukaryota > Metazoa > Arthropoda > Branchiopoda > Anostraca > Artemiidae > Artemia > Artemia sinica. Next base: position 49,268,838 of record CM051270.1, read on the forward strand.
AGTGTTTGCCAAGATGGTGCAGGGGTTTATCTGAGAATTGGAATTTTTCCAGAATTCATTAGATAGTGCCAAGTACCAAGGCCAACAAAGTAAAAGTATGCCCCCCCACCACCCATGTTAGGTCTATTCATACCGGGAAACCGTAATTTTCTAAGATTTTTTGTTCGGTTGTTTCAATATATATAAAGTTTTTAGGGCAACATTAAATTTTGGTCAGTATTGCCACGTTGAACCGTTAAAATAAATAACTAAACTAACTATTTAATTTGACAATGCTTTTTATCCATAAGAACCCAAATATTGACATTCTCTGTTTGCTGAAGACAACTATACCTTCAAAGGAAACCTACACATTCTTAAGCAATTTGGTATCCCATGTTTTAACTCATTTCTTACTGTTTTTACTTTCACTTCTTTTTTTATTTTATTCTTTCTGATTGATTTACTTTTATTGATTTTACTCATTTCTTACTGATTTTGCTTTCTTTTCTTTTCATTTCTTACTGATCCTGCTGATTTTACATTTTTTTTTTATTTTTGACAGGCGATTACTGAAACTGCAAAACTTCATATGGAGGTCATTTTCATTAAAAATTGAATTACTGATTTTTCCTAATTCTAAAGATGTTTAGGGTTGTTTAAATTTCCACTTAATCGTTTTCAAATAATGAGATTTTATTTCAATTGTTCTTGATACTTAAAAAAAATTAATTTAACTTTCAACAGAAAGTCTCATAGTACTTAACCTTTTTGGGTATTTTTAAATTTAAAGATTTAATATAATTAATTTTGTATGATTACAACGTTATAATTAATATAACAAAATTTATGACATTAACAGTTTTTTTTAATGCAATTAATGTAACAGAATCGATAAATTTAAAATAGCATTGTGATCTGAAATTTTAATTAAATTATCATTGTCAGCTTTTTTTATGGTGATTAACAGTTTTTGAATTTATATAAAGTTTCCCCTAATTGTGCTAGGGGCCCTTGCGGTTAAATTTGTAATTCTAAAGAGCAAATAAATGTTTGCAATTTTTTGACGCATAATTAATCTGACAAAACAAGTAATGCAATGTAATATAAAGAGTAAAGGGTTTATAGGGTTTAAGGGTTTAAGCTTTTACATTTGTATGTTTTTTGTTTTTTCATTTTGTGGTAAGGATCTAGGTAGAAGATTAGAAAATGGAGTTTTTAATTTTGGTGTATGGAATAAGAGCAGATTTTAAGTTAAATATTTCGAACTTTTAATGAAGTGTTTGATTTTAGAGTTTGATTAGAATTTTTAGATTATAATAGTTAGCTTCAGGATTTGTTCAGTATTTTTAAGTTTATTTATTAGGTAAGATTTAAATCTAATTGAATATTTATAGTATAGGATTTTATGAATTTTTAGATTATAGATTTTAGATTTGGTCATTTTTTTAATGACTGTTTGAAATTTATTTTAAACTAGTGGAATTTATTTTATATACTGAGGGGGATACAATTCACCTGGATTGTGAAGTATTTGATTTTTGGGAATTGTTTTAAAGATTATTGTAACTACCTAACAACGCAAGGCCAAGCGAGAGTAGAGTGTGTTGAAATGTGACGTATTAAAAAAAAATGGTGTTATATTTTTAATTTTTTCTTTTATTTATGTAAATATAGTGAAAAGTGTTTTAAAGTGTTATAAGAAAGGTGAATATATTTTAAAGTACAAAAACATACATGCATTGTAAATTTGTATTTTAATGTTATGTGCTATAGGCCTAGTGAATGGGAGCAGCCCCTTGCCGCCGTGGGTAGCTAGAATGAGAATTTTGAAATTTTTGTATGGTAAATTAATGGATGGAGAATCGTATGAATGAAAAAAAAAAGGTTTTTAGGAAAAAGGTAGATAAAATGTACTAGGAGAGAAAAAATTATGCATGTGAGGAATTATAACAGTGGAAAGCTATGGAACGTCGAGTAAGAGGTAAGATAGATAGGTAGTAAAATGAAGGAATAATAGAGAAATAGGGACAAATTAGATTACAAATAAGCAAAGAGTCTTAGATAAAAAAAAAGAAGAAAGAAACAGGATTGATTTTTTTTTTTCTTTCAGGAGTACGAAAAGGAAACAATAACCGGTTTGATTCTATCCATTGCGAGATGTATCACCACTTATTATTGAGAAAACGAAAAAGAAGAGGAAGCGCAGAAAGGAGGACCAATTACCGCTGGATAAAAGAAAAAAAAGAAGAAGAATTTAAATTATGCATTAGAAAATAATTTTGTATCTTTTCAATATTATAGTCTATTTTTGATAAAAAAAAAAAAAAGAGTAAAGACACGGGCGGTTGGAAGATATGCGAAAACGACACTACAGCGGGCTAAGAATGACAATGAAGAGCAAAGATACACGCGGTTAGAAGACATACGACACCGAACAAGTGAGCGAGTCAAAAATAAAAATGAAGAGCAGCGAGTCAATGAAAATCAACCTGGACAGCGAGAATCAAAACGTGTCAAAATTGAAAATGATAGTGATAATGATCGGGTTTGGGATTTTGACACGGATAAGGTCATCAATGCCCACCATACTTTTGTTAAAAAAACAAAGGTTCGGCAATATGTATTTCATAATGACGAAAGATAAGCCAAGGTGTAACGAACCAAACAAATTGAAAATGGTAGCGATGATGATTGGGTTTTGGATTTTAACATGGATAAGGTCATTAACACCTACCATACCTTTGAAAATCAAAAATATGAACTGGATAAATCGTCGGAAGAAAAAGAAGATTTTGTCCCACCACATGAACAATTAAAAGAAACAAAGGTTCGGCGATATGTCTTTCATAATGACAAAAGATAAGCCGAGGCAAAAGTTAAAGGTCCAAAAAAAAACGAAATTTTAAAAGGACACCACTTCTAATTTAAGGTCCATTTGGACGTCATGACATCAAGAAAAGACTCAAATTGTCTGCGTTTAGAAGACAAGCGAAAATTGGTATATTGGGATATTCTCGCATATAAAAACCATTTAGATAGGTCAGAAATCTGAGAAAATTCGTTAAGAGCCTTAATTTTGGTTTTTGCGAATTACATAATGTAGTAAAAATTACAATGACGTCATGACAATTTTTCCACACTCATGTGGAAAAATTGAAGATTTTCATGTATGGAGAAGTTTATATTAAATTGCTTAAAGAAGAAAAAACTGGTAATTGTAAAAAAAAATTGCATACATTTTGACAAGGGATTACAACTTTTCAAACACCTTAAAAAAGAAAACCAAAAGTTTGAAGCTTTGTAGAAATCGTTGTTACAAATCGGACTTGCGGTAATAATCAAATATCTTTGAATATCCTTAGTATGAAAAACCATTAAATTGCTTTAAGAGCAGAAAAATAGTAATTGCAAAAATATTTATATATACTTTAACAAGGGATTACAGCAATTCAAAAAACTCAAAAGAGAAAACCAAAATTTTGAAGCTTATTCGAAATCATTGTTAGAAAAACATCAATACCGAATTTCATTTCTTATAAGTATAAGCAATGTCTTTGTAAGACATGAAAAAAGTTGAAAAAATTTTTTCCAGTTCAGAATCGCTAAGTTATTATGTAAACTGCAAAAATATTTAAGGTGCCTGAGCAATAATTTTAATGTTTTAATTCAAGCTAGAAATATGCCGGAAAATTATAAAATTGATTTGTTTTTTTTAGATAAAATCCACTCGCTACGTGATTAAGCTTACAGGTTTGAACGCAGCCAGTTATGTAATGTCTGTAGGAAAGCCCCAAAAAATGAAAATTTGCAATTATTACAAATGATGAATCGATATTTTGACAAGGGATTACAACAATTCAAAAACCTTAAAAAAGAAAACCAAAAGTTTCAAGTTTATCAAATATCTTTGAACAGGCTGCAGCATGAAAAGACATTAAATTGCGTAAAGAGAAAAAAACTGGTAATCGCAAAAATATTTGTATATATTTTAATAAGGGATTGCAACAATTCAAAAACCTTAAAAAATAAAACCTTAAGTCTTTTAGAAAAGTCAATTAGAAAAGAATCAGTATGAAAAGACATTAAATTGCGTAAAGAGCAAAAACTGGTAATTGCAAAAATATTTGTATATATTTTAATAAGGGATTGCAACAATTCAAAAACCTTAAAAAATAAAACCCAAAGTCTTTTAGAAAAGTCAATTAGAAAAGAATCAGTATGAAAAGACATTAAATTGCGTAAAGAGCAAAAACTGGTAATTGCAAAAATATTTGTGTATATCTTAACAAGGGATTCAAGTTCAGTACATATCGTTGCTTCAATAATCAAATATCTTTGAACAGGCTGCAGCATGAAAAGACACTAAATTGGGTAAAGAGAAAAAAACTGGTAATCGCAAAAATATTTGTATATATTTTAACAAGGAATTACAACAATTCAAAAACCTTAAAAAAGAAAAGCAAAAGTCTGAAGCCTATTAGATATCGTTGTTAGACATCGGACTTGCTTTAATAATCAAATATATTTGAAAATTCTTTAGTATGAAAAGGCAGCAGATTGTCTGCGGTTAGAAGACAAGCGACAATGAGAATCTGAATATAGGAGGCTGCCGCGTGTCAAGTGCCGGGGCCAGGCGGTTGGTAATTGCAAAAATACTTGTACATATTTTTCAACAAGGGAGTACAACAATTCAAAAAAAAAAAGAAATTCAGAGTAACTTTTTGGAGTTTGACTGTTTGGAACCAAAACGAATTCCCTGTGATAAAAAAGGAATAAAGTTTTTTAAATAATTATACTTTTTAGGCTACTAGACTGGATGAAAAATGACATAACATAACATAGCTTCTTGCTTCATTTTTATCAGAGATTAAATTAAAAAAGCAAGTTTTTTCAATTGAAAGTAAGGAACAACATTAAAACTTAAAACGAACAAAAATTATTACGCATATGAAGGAAGTCGCCCGCTCCTCAGCACCTTGATCTTTACTCTAATGTCTTTTAATATTCTTAAAAAATCTTCTTATTGTTCTAATTAAGTGAACCTTTTGTTTTAGGGGTTGTTCTTAAAGAATCGGGACAAAATTCGAACTTTAGCTTGAAGAGTGAAGTGTTGAGAGGGAGGTAACCCACCTTATATGAGTAATAATTTCTGTTCGTTTTAAGTTTAATGTTGCTCATTATTTTCAGTTAAAAAAAGTTGTGTTTTTTCTATTTAATTCCTCATCTTTTTTAAACAATACCAGAAAACCTGGCTTCACCTCCACGGAAAAATCTCTCCTCCCAACGGACGTATCCTCAAGATATTTCAATTCTGGTGAAAATTTACCACGGACTATTATCCTTAACATTTCCACACATAAAATTGAGCCGGCAAAAAGAAAGTAAAACATAAGAAGTACTTCGTATAGGAACTCTGGCAAATTCCCCCAGTGTAAAATGTCCCCTGAAAAATTCACCCCCTGGAAACTTCCCTCCCCGTGAAAAATTCTCCCCGTGGAAAATCCCCCAGCCGAAAATTCGTCCCCTTCCCCCCACTCGAAAAATGTATGCATGTTTCCCAATAACAAATTCTATACGTAAACAATGGGCCAACTTTATAAGTTAAAGACCTTTTCCCAGGGGCTATGGGGGGTCTTATTATCTCCAAAGGCATAGTTATTCGGCCTTTCAACTTTGCTGAAAAAATTGCTATCTGAAAGTTTTGATTGGACAATTTTGAGAAAAAAGGGCGTGGGAAGCAGCCTAGTTGCCCTCCATCTTTTTTGTTCACTTAAAAAGGACACTATAACTTTTAATTTTCGTAGGAATGGACCCTCTCCCAAGCTTCTACGGCCATGGGGTCAATAAGATCATCCCTCGGGGAAAAAAAAACTAGAAAAAACAAATAAACATGCATCCTGATCTTTCATCTGGCAAAAAAAATACAAAATTCCACATTTCTACAGATAGGAGCTTGAAACCTCAACACTATAGTTCATTTTTTTTTTTTATTAAAAAAAAAAAAAAAAAATACTCTGAATCTGATTTTATGATTTTCAATAAGATTCTATTACTTTTAGGGGGCGTTCCCCCTTTTCTCGAAAATCAGGCAATTTTTCTCATCGTAGCCTTTGATGGGCAAGACTAAACTTAATGAAACCTATAGATTTGGAATCAGCCTAATAAGCTAATTCTTTTGATATATCTATTGGTGTCAAATTTCTGTTTTTTGGAGTTTCAGTTACTATTGAGCCGGGTCACCCCTTCCTTCCAGTTCGTTACCGTGAACTGTTTGAAACACTGTTTTAATTGATTCTCATATTCACTTTCAGTTGCATAGAATCTGCAAAATTGATTAAAATTGTCTTCATCAAATTTTGTTTCATCATTGCACAACAAAGGAGAGGGTTTCAGCTTCATGGAACCCTCGTGATCCCGCTTTTTTTCTACGTCATATTAATCTTCACAGTATTCCTTGGTGATCAAAAACTTAAGTAATAATTATAATTTATCTCCTGAAATACTTTAAATACTACAACGTATTAAGTTCCCCCTCCCCCAAAAATAGTAACATTTTTGTAAAAAAAATGTTACCTGAAAATGTTTCAGATTCGTCATAGGCAGCGCAATCGCGCTGCCTAAGTAAAGGACGATGTTGGCACAATGTATTATTATTATTTTTTTCCACACCAGGGCACCCCTCCACGCCCACCATTTCCCAAAACGCATCCAATCAAAATTTTGAAATAGCCATTTTGTTCAGCGTAGTTGATTTCCAGATAAAAATATGTTTCTGAGGAGGACACTCCACCACAATCCTCAGGGCAAGGGTTTTAAGTTACACCCTGGGGGCATATAAGAACGATGTTGGCACAATGTATCATTTTTTGTTTCCTTTAGACCACGGCACTTTGTATCGAAGAAGTTGTCGTAGAAACTTCGAAAAGGGTTCTTAAATTGGAAATTGGAGTGACTTGTGCCCTTTTTAATAGTCGAAAGTGATTGGAGGGCAACTAGCAGCCATTCCACGCCCACCATTTCCCGAAACACGTCCAATCAAAATTTTGAAATAGCCATTTTGTTCAGCGTAGTTGATTTCCAGATAGAAATTATGTTTTTGAGGAGGAAACTCCCCCATAGCCCTCAGGGCTGTGTGGGAGTGTCAAAATTTAGCGTAAAGCACAAGGGGTTGAGATTGGGAATCCCGCTTCATATACGGAATAATCTCTGTTCGTTTTAAGTTTTAATATTGCTCCATACTTTCAGTTCAAAAAACTGTTTCTTTATTCTATTTCTGATCGTTATAAAATCCTGCCCAAGGCTAACCAAGATATGATGCGGGGTACCAGCCACGTAAATCACCTATTTCTCGTTGATACCACCGATTTCTTTACCGCCGGTTTACCACCGGATACCACCGGTGGTCTCGTTGATACCGCCGATTTCGTGGGATCGTTGATACCACGTAAACCACCGATTTCTGTACACTGCTTTGTCCTACGTGATTGGATAGTTGATTAAGGTCAGACCTTTTTCAAGTGCTTGTTTATCTCAATTACTAAAGTACGAAAACAGTTGCTTTCTTCTTCTTTTTTTATAACCAAATAATTAGTTTTAACAAATTATATCAATAGTTGTAAATTGATTGAGAGCCTCCTGCTTTTTTTTTAGTTTTTCTGCGCAAGAAATAAAATGTTTGGTTGTAATTAAAATTTTGGACAAAATTTGAATATTTCTTCAAATTTAGTAACTATTTAATCAGTATTTGATCATGAATAGAAGTTTGATTAAATAAGTTCTTAATAATATTTTACAACGGAAATCAGGTAGACGGAAAGTTGTTAATTGCTCATATGGATGGAAATGATGTGTGACTTTTGATATTCTATGCAGCTGAAGCCATCGCAACCTGTACGACGGGGTTCTCTGTTGTTTAAATACGATAAACTCCATACATAGAATTATTACTATTTAAAATCGCTGAAAACCTAATTCCTGGTGGCTCTTGTCAACCTAGTCCCCCCTCCCCTTAGAAACTTCCTGACAATGCTCGTCATTCCCCGGCTTGCCTTTTCCAACCCCTTACCAATAAGCAGGTATATATAATATTTTATACTACATCGAAAAATGATTGTCGCAACGAGAGAGGCACTATTACCCGATCCTAGCATCAATACTAAAGACCAACAATATTCCTGGGAATGAAGAGGGATTAAATATCAATGTCTACCACCCCATTGTCCCAAAACTCGCTTTATATTTATCTGAAGGCTCAATGAGAGCTAGTATGCTTAGTCATAAAATGCACTCTTTGAGGCATTTGCCACCCCTCCCGCCACCTACAAAATAACCTAACGTTACTCCTCCCTAATAGCTGATACGCACTTGCACATTACTATGTATGGTTCTATGAAATATGAAGCAAATCAGTTAAGGTAAATGACTTTAAATAAATGATTGACATATTTTTATTCAATAAGAGGGGAGATATCACCTTACAGCACCCTTTTTTAAACTTAGTCTGATTGAAGAGAGCTAAAAGATTAGCCCCTATCTTCCAACCCAGGGGTGAATCTCCAGCATTTTATTGGGGAGGAGGAAATAGGGGTCCATATCCGGATAGTCAAGGGGCATGGGATATATAACACTTTTTCTCCGTATTATTAGAGGGCCCCTTCCCACCTCAAACGACGCCCTGTTCTAACCCCATACCTCTTTGTGTATTTATCTAAAGGATCATGGAGAGTTAAACAATTTGGGAAATGAGAGATGTATGTTAAGGTATGTGTCCTCCCCCACCCATACAAAGACCTACCATCCTCCTTCATAGTTCGTAATAGTTGATGCGCAATTATGCACTGATAAACATAATTTCATGAAGAATTAGGAAATCAACTTAGTTAAATCAAGTATTATGAAAAATGTCCATGTTAACCATATATCTGGTATGGACTGCGTGACTTTTCAGAAACGAATACGCCACCTTGTGACATTACTTCCTCTGCAGTTGGGAAGCTCAATATATAGCTTGTTGATACTTTTGAACCGATTGGCATTACCAAAATTTTCAATCAATAGCAACTTTGTCTTCTTTGGGGCGAAATCGTTCTTTGGTGCCACAATATGGCAGATAATGCCACTTTCCCGTGGCACTATTTTTTTGGTCGCTTAAAATAGCACTAGAACTTTTTATTTAGGCTTAAATTTGACCTCTTCCGATCTTTTAGGACTATTGGTTTGGTGCGATCGCCCCTTGGAAAAAAACAAATAAACGATCTCTCTTCTGGGAAGAAAGCAAAATTTCACATTTTTGTACAAAGGAGCTACTGTATAGGTTATACAACAGGACTCTCTCACATGGTAAATCTAATGGTGTGATCTTCATTGAGATCGCTTGACTCTTGCAGAGTATTTCCCCCCTTTTTTTAAAATTAGGCAAATTTTCTCAGCGTCATAACTTTTGATGAGTAACATTTAACTGATGATTTTTATATACCGGGATTTATCATAAAAAACTGATTTCTTGCGTATTAGTTTTTTAATTCCTTTATTAATAGTTTTGATTACTATTAACCAAAGCTAGAAAAGCTCTCTTTCATTTAACCTGTTGACAGAACAGTGAATGTCGGAGTTTGATTCATACTTGAGTTAGCATAACAGCGTCTGATTCATTCCCTGTTGCCATATATGTTGAATCTAATACCATTTTTCAAAAATGAAATTCTGAATATATATATATCATTTTAATTTTGATAGAACAGAAAATCTCTGTTTGACTCAAATTGAAGTCAACAATACACGACAGTGTACTATCGACAGCGTGAACGACAGTTCACGCTGTTGACATAAATTTCGTCTTTTCACTACATAAAAATTCAATATTATCCTTCTCTGTCGTAAATTTTATTGTGATGGCCACCTTGTCGGCATAAATGATGAATCGAGCTTTGTATCTGGAAAGTATCGACATTCACAGCTAGAATAGAATGAATAAATGATAACGACAAATAAATAAGTAGTTTGACCTGGGCCATTTGTGGTACATAGGGCATTTATAGATGCTTAGGAGGAATTTATATAGCCAGCAGGTCCCATTGTGCGTCGACTCTACGGTAGCTGGGATGAAACTCCCGGCTCCGTATTCTCGAGCAGAGGTCAATCCACGGCGCTAACCGCTGATCAAGAATCAATGGAACTCGAGCTAAATCTAAACAGCAACTTTGTCCCACGGGAAGCAGGGGAAGGACGTAACATAGGCTATATCTGAGAGTCACAGCCTGAGTGGGAATTAAAACTATCGTGAAGTTCTGTGGATGAAGGATGACAGATTGCCAAAGTTCGTCTTTCCGGCCAACCATCTAGGGCTAAACGAAAGGCAGGTCATTCGTGGTTTGAGTGGAAGTATGTTTTAAAGAAAGATTTAAAAGAAATGGGAACTCTCGGGGAGGGTGTTAAGAGGGAGGCTTTGAAGGGATTGGGATGGAGGAGGAGCGTGCATCATTCCCGAGGATGCACAGGTGGCTTGATATTAGCCTCAGGTGGATTGATGCTGCGGTGAGTTTTTGGCAGTAGTAGTAGTAGCACTAGCAGACTTGACACATGGCAAGATAGAGAACACAAATACGAGTCCAGATCCAGAGAGGGTCTAAATGGGGCAGGCTTGTACACAGGGCAAGTGGAGGGTGCCTTGGGACACGGGCCCTCCTAAATTCTAAATTTATCCAAGTTTCTTGCCACATACTATTGATATTATCAAATAAAAATTCATTATTTTCTCATGCTGACTCTTGCCTTAAAGGGGGACGTTTTACTGAAATGCTCGTATTTTCCATATTTCCAAACGTATTTTTATTATTCAACTATCTTTAGTATTTTTGGACAAAGTTGCCTTCCCTTCCTCAAGAAACTCCTTTGTCCATGCCTTGAGTCTCATACCGCAAGAATAAATATATTACTTGTTTATATTTTAAACAACATTTTTGCACGTTTTAATGTGTATTTCATAATTTTGCTGTAAGGTCATTAAGGTGAATGTACTCTTATTCAACTTTGATTAAACATACTTTAAGCAATATTGATGATAATATTGTTGATCAAATCACGGTTTAACCAACACATACCAGTATAAAAAATTAGTCTATATTTAATAGTTACATGGTGATGAGGTCAAAGATATACTACAATTTCCCTTCTTAAATAAACTCAATGTGGCTATTTTACTATGCTGTCTTTCTATACTATATGTCCTACTGACCTAGGTATGTCTTTGAGCAATATTCTAGTTTTGGCTCCAGTAAGGAACTACTAACTCCACCCGTATGCGGCATGCCGCAACTATCCTCATTAATTTAACTACTAAACATGCACACAACCAGTTAAGTTTCCAATCGTGTTTGTACACCCTTACATGAGAAAAGCTTAATTGTAATATCGGCCATATTTGAATTTTTACACTTCTATACCATAGCAAGCTAAATTATTCTTTTGAGATTTGGAATATGAGCCAAATATGAGGATTATAGTCTTGTTTTGCAAATTCAGTTTCGTAGTCTCTACTGTCTGGGGTTGTATACTGTCTGGTGTGAATACACATGAGTGCATGTACCAGGGTTGCCACCCCTAGGGATTTATCACTATTTCTACTTATTTTTATATTGCCTAAAAAGAAAAATCACTGAATCAGCACGTAAAATCACTAAATTATCGTAGAAAAATCACTAAATCCACCATTAAATCACCAAAATCTAATGATTTGGTGGCATCCCCGGCGTGTACCTGCCCTTCATTGTAGCCTAACGTCTTCCTACCACAGTAGGATACATAATGGTTTTTAGGTTCGACACGTTTCAGCATAGTTGGTGCTGAATTTGGTTTTGAACCTGCTACTGTCTTGGGGTTGAGTACTTGCTGTTATTGATATATGCGAGTTTGTACACCCACCCTTCAACCTTTCCCCTTTTATTCTACCATAATGCTATACAATATGGTTTTAGATTTAAAACATAGCCAAATATTTGGTGCCAAATTTGGTCTTTGCAGTTATGGAGTTATGTCTTGGAGTTATGGAGCCTCGGATTTACGTAATGTCTGTTGTGGGTATACACAAGTTTGTGTTGCCACCCTTAACACATACTATGACTTCTCCACCGTAACAGCGAAAAATGTTGGTTTAGATTTAGTACCCAACCAAATATTTGGTCCCAATTCAGTTTCGCCGCCTAACTGTTTTGGGGTTATGTAATATCCATTGTGGGCATGTAGAGTTTGTGTACTCACTTTTCAATCAGTTTGCCACAGGATAGACATATTTTCAGATTTGAACAATAGCCAACTGTTTAGTTTCGAATTTTGTTTTTGGTCTCTACTGTCTTGGGGTGGTTTAATATCTATCTTGGGTATCCTGATTTGAGTTCTGGGCACCGAAATGGGCCTCCAACCTTTTTTAAAAACCTACCTAATGGTCCTCATATCGTGCATCCAGTTTAAAATCCATATCCCTGGTCCAGAGACACCATTTTGGTTTTCTATGGTGGGAGAAGAGCGTGGTCCTAGAATGTTTCAATGATGAGGATAAGCGTCATGGAAATCGCATATGACTATTAACTTTACCAAAAGGTATAACATTTGTGCAACAAAAGTAGTTTACTACTATAAAGGTAGTAGCAACAAAAGCAGTGAAATAGCGCTTTCTAAGTAAAGAGCGATAGGGCTTCAAGGTATTGTTTTTTTCCTCTTGCCATTTCGTATGGAAAGATTTGTCATAAAAACTTCGTAAGGGTGTCATTTATTTGAAAATTTAAAGCTCTAGTGCCCTTTTCAAACATCCAGTCCCCCTTCCGTGCTTTTTTTGCTTATCTCAACAAAGACATCCAACGAAAATTTTAAGATAGGCATTTAATTCAAATAATTGAAAGGTACAGCAACTATGTCACTGGTTATGACATGCCCCCCACAGCCCTCGGGGCAGGTTCTGTAAGCTTTGCAAGTTAGCTAATATTAGCGTATAGGTTTTGTTAACGGGAAAGGGGAGTATGTTTGAACATGGGTCGTAAAAAGGCTAAGGGTATATGAAACGTTCGAGGAATGTTGAGAGGGATGTTGATCTAAATCAAGACCTACTATTTGCGTGTAAGTTTTCAAAAGGGCGCATCAGCAATATGTCGGGAAAAGCTTAGGATACCAAGTTGAACCTTTCTCGGGATGTCGAGGGGAATGTTAAACTAATTTAAAATTTCTGTGTGCATAGTACTACTGCTACCGCAACTACTACTACTACTGTTTCTGCTACTACGAAGGCTAATGGTGTTCTGATGAAACTTTCAGGGAATGTTGAACTAAGTTAGAACGCACTATGTGCAAACAGGTTGTCGAAAGGGCGTATCAATAATGTCACAGGAACGACTTAGGATATTAATTTTAAACTGTCAGGGTACGCCTTGAAGGATATTTACAAACCAAAAGACACTGTGTGCACGCTACTACTACTACTATTACGATTGCTGCTACTGCTACAGCTGCTACTACTATTGTTGCGACTGCTTGTGACTGCTACAAACTTAAGACTGTGACTGCTTGTGACTACAGCTACGAATACTTGCTACTGCAACTATTTCTAACTATGACTATTTGCAACTATGACTACTTGCGACTTTGACTTCTTCTAATTGCGAGTATATGTGAATGCAACTACTTTTGACTACGACTACAACTAATTGCCACTGTGACTGTTACAAATTACAACTGTGACAGTAACTACTTGTGATCGCATCTATTCAAAACTGTAGCTACTTGTAGCTGCAACTACTTGTGAGTTCGACCCTGATTACTTGTGACTGAGACTATTTTTGACTGTGACTGCTTCCAACTGCGACTGCAACTATTCGTGACTGTGAATACGACTGCTTGCAACAACGACTAATTATCACCACGACTAATTAAGATTGCGACTAGTTTCGACTGTGACCACTTGTGATTGAGACTAACATTGCCACTAGCGACTATTCCTGTCTGTGACTGCAACTGTTTGTAACTGTGACTACTTGCGACTGTGGCTACTTGCAACTACAACTAATTGCAGTTGTGACTGCGTGCCACTGCGACTTCCTTTTGACTGCGACTACTACTACTACAATTGCAACTGTAATTATGACTTCTACTACTACGACACTTGCTACTGCTAATACTACTGCTGCTACACCTATTCAGTTAAATGAAAAGAGTTTGATTGTATCCAGGCGGTCAAAAGGGCATAGGTGCAATATCTCAGGAGGAGCATTGGGTATTAACTTAAAAATTTCAGGGAAAGCCGGGGAGGGTGTAAAAATAAATCAAAATATACTATGTGCATCCTGATTAACAGACTGTGCACTGACTGTGTTTGTGCAATATCCCAGGAGCTGCTCAGGATATTACGTTGGAACTTTCATTGCATAATGTTGGGGATGTAGAACTAAATTAAACTACATTTAAAGACGCTATGTGTATCCAAGGCTGTCAACAAGACGTATCTGAGGTATCTTAAAAATGGCTAAGTTTATTAAGCTGAAACTTTCAGTGCATGTTCAGAGAGATGTTGAACTAAATCAAAAGATACTATGTTGGTCCACGCTTGCCAAAAGGGTGCATCTCTGATATCTCAGAAGCGGTTAAGAGAATTAAGTTGCAACTTTTAGGGCATTTTGAGGGGGATGATTAATTAATATTTTTCTGTATTCACAGTTGAATAATTATGGTGGTCAGAATGGCTTCAGCAGAAAGGAAACCCAATGATTATGCAGATTTATGATTATAAGATTAATTAAAATAAACTTTTTCCACAAAAGAAGGTTTTCACAGAAAAGTAAAGAGCTATGCTAAACCTAAAACAAGCAATTATAGAGTCAAGTAGTAATTTAATGGTAAAAAGAACAGAACTCACTATTGATTAATAAGTTCAAACCCAAAGCAGACAGAAATTAAAATAAATAATCAACTCCATCCAAAACTGCTCAGACTTTCCTGAATGAATATCAATAAATATTAAACTGTCAGTCTACATTTATATTAGGCCTAGTTCTTTTCAGAAATTTGGTTATGACATTAAATTTGAATTGATTAATTGTTGTAATTTCTGTTTGTTTTGGGCTTCACTTATTTATTGATAGTAATTGTTGCTCTTTTTACGCTTGAATTACTATTTGACTCTATCTCTGCTTTTCTTACGTTTAATGTAGCTCTTTCCTTTTTTGGGAAAACTTCTTACTCTTTTTTCTAATTAATAGTCTTTTCAAATTAATCACCATGAAAAAACAAATGCTTTGATGTATATATGACCATCAAAATTTCTATTTTTAGAGCTTTGGTTACTATTAGCACGAGTCACGTCTTGCTTTCAGTTCGTTAAAGCAAACTGTTTGATTAGGATCACCACAAAAAGTCAATTTTTGTAATGTATATATTGCTGTAAAAATTATGTTTTTAGGGTTTTTGTTACTAAAAGCACGAGTCACTCCTTACATGCAGTTCGTTATCACGAACTGTTTGATATCTTCTCCATCTAAAAACTTAGCTTCATATCCCTTTATAATTAGTCAACCTTGTTGACTTTACAGAAAAGGTTTAAGTCATGGTGGATTAAAAAGGCTATTTATCTGTAAAGAGACGTGTTTTACTTAAAAAAAAAAAAATGCCAAATTGAAGGTGTATTCCAGTTTTTTGAAATTCATCCAAAAAAAATTTTATACAAACCACTTAAATATTAATTGAATATCTAAGTGAAGAATTAAACTAGTTTGGTCTAATAATTCATTTAGGTCTAGAGTAATTGTTTATTCTTGCGATAAATAAATCTTGTGGAAAATCTTGTTATTATAACAAAATTGGATATCGCTTTCTTATTTCTTAATCCAGAGACAAGAGTTCATTTATTCACTTAAGAAAGGAGGGCAAGGGTGAAGATTTTTTCTAGGGTAAGGGCAAGACTGCGCGAGGCCTATATTTATAATACGTATGGAGCTCTTGCATAAATAATATTCCCGGCTTAAACTCCTCAAAACAATCTCAATTAACAAAATAGAAATTGAAGCCGAAGGGTATGTAAGTTAATACCTTAGGCTATATAGGATTCCAAATGGTCGAAATTTCAGAGACCACCCAAAAAAGGACTTATAGAAGACAGTGAGAACATAAAAAGAACGATTATTGTCGAAAGCAAGCGGACGTGGAGTCTCAATCCCGTTTTAAGGGTAGGTCTTAGTAGTTGCCTCGCAATTAGTTCGCACAACCTATGATTTCATGGCTGAAGACCCAAAGTGAAGCCAGCCTCCCTTTTGCTGACGCTGCTGTCTCCTCGGCCGTCTAAAATCGACGGACAATATTCAAATTTATGATTTCAAGATGGAAGTGACAATTTGGTGAAATGGTATTTACTGTTGAACCATAGTAAACCAAAAAATCTGCCCTTTTATATTAATCCCAATACCGAACTCAATTTTAAAAGAGTCCATATTTCAGAAAATAAAGTTGTTCGTTTCTTTTTTTTTCTTTTTATTTATTCCTAAATTCTTGGCGGCGGTTATAATTAACTACCTAATTTGCCGCTAGTCTTTTATCGAGATTTTAGATGACTATTCAATCTTCTTTTGATAGAGTTGATGGAGAATTTTTGGGGGATACCTTCCTCAGGAATATAATTTCAGACCGAAGTGCATCGTCGGATGAAGTGGTTTTTCAAGTACCCTGTTCTCGGATTGCCAGCCTCAAGGTAATTGGACCGAGCTGTGTTCCTTCATGTCTGTCTTTTGGGTGGACCATTGGAAGTACAATACCAAAAAGATCTAGAGAAGGAGATGAACTTAAGTACTTGTAGAAAATAGCCGTCGACGCTACATCAAACCTCTCACTAACAGACCGGAGAGAGTCATGGGAACGACTAAACTGCCCTATTAGACCTGTTTTGGATCTTTTGAAGTGTGGCCAGTAACGTTTTCGGAGCACCAGCATACAACAGGAATCCATACTCGGCAATGGGTCTGATGCAAGACATGTAAACTGGGATAATCGAGCTGAGTGGTAGAAGTTTTTCGCAGCGAAGGGCTATCCCCAGCTTTCTTGAGTAGGAGGTTTTCACTCGATCAAGGTGGGTGTTCCAAGAGAGATCTGTGTAGAAGTGGATTATAAGGAAGCGATGCTCGTTGACTCTCTTTGTAGCTTCGTTCAAGAAGATAAAGCAGGGGTATATGCGTGGTAATTTTGATCGAGAAATCATCAGCTCTTTCCTTTTCCATGCATTAAATCTAGCCATCCAGGCATCAAACCGTTTTTTAATTTCCAAAAAATCTTTCTCTAGTGGTAGGGAGGCTTTGATTGGTTCTACATGTTTTGGGATGACTAAATGTGTTTTGATTTCATCGGCAAAGTGATTAAGAGGTCTCGCAAGGTTCTCTCCTATGTCATTTAGGCAAAGAAGGAAAAGCGCAGGTCCCAGTATACTACCCTAGGGTACGCCTGCCTTTATTGGATATTCAATGGAGGTGAAACCGCCAAGAAAAACAAGCAGTGAATGATCAGAAAGAAAGCTTTTAATCACCCTTAAGATACATCCTCTGGCACCATAAGTGTAAAGTTTCTTCGGTAGGCCGCGATGCCACAGTCTGTTGAAAGCCTTAGCAATTTCAAGTGTTAATAACCTGATACCGTGTCCTTTTCCCAAAAGTTCGATGTTCTCCTGTTGTTGGGTCAGTAGGAAGTCAAGCGTTGAGCGCTTCCAACGGGATCCATATTGGCGGTCGCCTAAAAGTTCATTTGACTCAAGTTAATAATAAAATGAATGATTTGGAACTTTTTCGTAAACTTTAACAATGTAGGACAGGAGGCTAATATGCCTATAAGAGCCCACACTCATTGGATCGCCTTCTGGCTTAGATATAGGAATGAAATGGGCTGATTCGCATATGCATGGAAAGGATTCAGGAGAAAAATACGTCTTGGAAAGCGATACAAAAGCTCGAGGCAAATCAGCACTGCAGGCCTTCAAGACAATATTAGGTATATTGTTAAGACCCGTGGATTAGGTCACATCAAGACTCTGCAGAATGCAGAAGACCTTAGATGTGGAATAGTGTACATGATCAACGATCTTAGGTGATTACGTAGGATTTGGAAACACTAGTTAGAGTTGTTTTGATAAACGGTTATGCATTAATAAAGAAATTTTCTGAAAAAGACGATTTTCAGAGAAAAGCAAAGTGCCACACTGAGCTTAAGACCAGCAAAAATTAATTCTTGTAATGCTTCAAACTCAAAACGACAAGAATTTTTTGTTAAAGAATAGTGAAATCCAATACACACAGAAACTAAATATGCAATCATAGCGAACAAACATACAAGAGGTCCTAACATAAATGAATCTTAAAACGAGTAAAACTTAAATTGAATGTTCATGTCAAACTTAAAACAAATGAAGATCACTAAAAACAAGAGTTTGGATACTGCCCCCTTCCCTAACTGCAAAACTCCAAAGCCTATTGCGTCACTTGCGTTTTCTTGAAAACTATACGTGTCTAGAACAGTCCTTGAACGAAACTAATAAAACCAAACTAAGTATCTGATATATAATTATATTAATTGCTGAAAGCTAAGCAATTCAAGATTATTTTTCACTGTTATTTTTATTTCTTTTATTTCTAGTCAATTTTGTAGTTACAAAACAAAATATTTATGATATAATTCATTTTCAGTCAAAAGAGTGAATCAGCAATATCTCAGCAATGGTTTAGTGCATCAAATTAAAATTTTTCGACATTTTGAACTAACCAAAAGACAGTATATAGATCCGAATTGTCAAAAGGGGCATATCTGCAATATCTCAGGAACAGCTAAAGGTATTAAGTTGAAAATTTCTCGAATGCTCAAAATAAAATGGTTTTCGGTTAAGTGCAAATGACATTCTGGCCTTAGAGGACTTGGTGAGCGCTAGTCCTACTTCTGTTTATAGTAATCTACTTTTATTATAAGTAGTACTTAATTATTTATTGTAATTTCTGTTCGTTTTCGGTTCATTTATTCATTGGTAGTAATTTCTGTTCATTTTAAGTTTGAATTATTTTTTATGTCCATTTCTGTTCGTCTCTGTTTTAACGTAGCTCTTTACATTTTTAAAAACTTCCTTTTTCAAATTTTTTGAATTAATGTATATATATATATATATATATATATATATATATATATATATATATATATATATATATATATATATATATATATATATATATATATATATATATAATATATATATATATATATATATATATATATATATATATATATATATATATATATATATATATATATATATATATATATATACATATATATATATATATATATATATAATATATATATATATATATATATATATATATATATAATAATTTTGCCATAATTTGTCAGAAACTCTACTGTGATATTTTATCAAAATAGTTACAAACAACAAATACATACGAAAAGCCTCATTTAGAGGAGAATAGTTTAATTGAAAACATAGAAGAAAGAATCTTGAAAAAATTCAATATTAAAATAAATGATAATGATAAAAAGTTTCCTTTCTTATATTGGACGGTAAAACTTCATAAAAATCCACCAAAACCACGTTTTATTGCTGGGGCAGCGAGGTCTCCAACCAGAATTGCGGCCAGTGACATATCTTTAATTTTAGGAGAAATTAAAAATAAATTTAAAGCATATTGCTCTGGAATTAAAAAAAAATTCTAACTTTAACCCATATTGGAGTGTTAATAACTCATTACAAGTGATAGATTCTTTTGCTATTGTTTCAGCTAAAAGAGTCGATTCATTTTGACTTTACTACTCTGTATACAAATTTTTCACTTAATTTAGTATTCAAAAAATTGAAAATGGTCATAAAGAAATCTTTTCTTTTGTCTAATATCGGATTTTTGAAAATTGATACTTTTAATAAAAAAGCCCGATGGACGAACTTCCATAGAAGTACTATTAATTCAAGATGTTATAGCTTAGATATGGTGTGTGATTTATTGGAATTTGTTCTGTTTAATGCTTTTATAAGATTTAATGGTAATTTATATAAACAGGCTGTTGGCATTCCTATGGGTGGAAATGCGAGTCCATTCATAGCGGACTTGTTTTTAAGTCAATTAGAATACGAATATATGATAAATGAAAATAGCCCAAGCAATGTAAAATATAACCTTTCAAATAATAAAAGATATCTGGATGATCTGATAGTAATAAATTGTGCAAAGTTTATTGAGATTTCAAAAAATACTTATCCACAAGATTTAATTCTGGAGCCTAGCTATGCGACAGGACACACTGACCATTTCTTAGATTTAAATATTAATATTTCAGATAATAATAAAATAGTTTTTAAAATATATAATAAAACGGATGATTTTAATTTTGAAGTAATTAATTTTCCATTCTTTGAAAGTAATGTACATTCAAATATTACTTATTCAGCTTATTGTTCCCAATTATTTAGGTATGCAAAAATTTGCAGTAATTACACAGATTTTAAAAATAGATGTAAAAAGCTTAGCCAAAAACAGATCTTAAGAGGTTTTTCTGCCAAAAAATAAGTTGGCAATTTAAAAAATTTAGTTTTATGTATCATGAACTTCTAGGTAAATATACAAAAAATTATAAAGAAATACTGACTGATATATTAATATAATTTTTCTTTTGCTTTTCTTTTTTGGAATTTTGAATTTCTACATTGTTTTCAAACCAGCTTGAAGAACTTTAAATCCGTAATTGGCTCTGGATACCAATAAAACACTTTGTTTTATAACTCACATCTGGACCAGTCTTTATTTGTTCCAGAATGGTCTTTGCTCAGTGACCTTTGGGATTTTAATAAGGAAAGAATGAAACTCATTTTGTATTTAATTTTGAATAGTTTTACTAGTATGCATGTATTTCACAAGTTTTACCTAGCATAGGGATGCCATGAAGATCTTATGGTAGAGGCTCCACTGCGCCGGGAAGAAAAGAAAAGCCTCAAAACCCGTTAAGGCAGGTGGTATTTCTTCTGATGAGCCTTCATGAAAGGTGCTACTTGGAAATATTTCGCTAGATTTAAGGTGCTTTTGCTTGTAAATTTACAACGACTTACATTTATTGATGACGACTTTGCATGGATTTGGACATTTCGTTTGGACAACCTCGTTCAAGTGCACATTTATCTCAATTGCTGGATTAGGATGACAGTCTTTTTCTTCTTCTTCTCTCTCTCTCATTTGTTTTCTTGCCAAGTAATTACCTCTAAAACATTACATTATATAGAGAAACTTTTCACGTGGTATTTCGTCTTTTATTGCTATGGAAATCTTATTCAGTTTTTTGTTCTTTTTTTCTTTAAAATCCAACTTTCTTATCTTTCTGTGTGCGCTTCACCCGCTTTTTCACTATTCCTACATATTTTTTAGCATCCAAAACAAAAACTGTGCTCCTCAAAACTGCTCCAAAAACATTCATTCGTGAATGCACGAACGTTTAAAACAAAATAAAAATCGTAAAATTTCGTTAGCATTAGTTCTTGGGGGACGTTGAATAACTCAAATTTCTTTCAGAAAAATTCGAAGAAACTAATTTCTTTCAAAAACATTTCAAGAACAAAGATCACTACAAACAAGAGTTTGGTTACTCCCCCTTCCCTAATTGCTATAGTCTAATTTGCAAAAGTCTAATTGCAATAGCCTAATTATTCAGCCTACTGTGCCACGTACGTTCTATTGAAAACTGTACGGATTTAGAACAGTCCTTAGAAAGAACTAATAAAACTAAACTAAATATTTTAAAACCATTCTAAGTATAAGTAAACCGAACTTCATTTGGCCTAAATTTGAACTAATTACAAGGCCGCAGGGGCGAAAGAAACTAATGGGGAAGCCTAAGTTTTTTTTTATGTCCCCTTCCCTAAACATAAATTCAGCATCCACCCTTGTGTATATCTATATTTTTGCTTGTTCAATTCATTCCCAAACATCTGCATAAACTTTCTCAATTTTTAGCTGTTGACTTTTACTAAAGTGTTAAATTCTTTTTTCACACTTATATAAGTAGTTAGGGACTAGAGCTTCATATATCAATATTCTGTAATCTTACATGCGCATAAAATCACTTTCTAAAAACGACTGGATCTTAACAACTTATTAAATAAAAAAAACAAGTTTTTTTTTAACTGAGAGTAAAAAGAGACATTAAAACTTAAAACGAATAGAAATTATTTAGTATATGAAAGGGACTGTCCCCTCCTCAACGCCCCACTCTTTACACTCAAGTTTGAGTCTTTCTCGCCACTCTACTTTATTAAAAAAAACTTTAGGGTAAAGAGTGGGGCGTTAAGGAGGGTACAGCCCCTTTCATATACGGAATAATTTCTGTTCGTTTTAAGTTTTATGTCGCTCCTTACTTTCAGTTAAAAAACACTTGTTTTTTTATTTAATTTCTGGACGTTTTTGAATTGATGCAGGTTTTGAATCTGGCTCACCACACATGAATAATTAAAACAAAATGTGAATATTAATTTTACTTTTGTTTAACTAATAAGAATTTTTTAATAGCCTAAGTTTTATTTTTGTTCAAGTTGTTTAAAAACGACTCTTGAATCAGAAAGGCTGTTTAGTTAGAATAATAACCTCTTTTAAAAGTTAAAAAAGAAACTTTAGCGTAAGAGCTAGCTATTGAGGAGAGGCAATCCATCTCATATGCGTAATATTTTCTGTTCGCTTAAGATTTAATGTTTATTCTTACTTTCAGTTGAAAAACTTGCTTTTTATTTAATTGCTGATCGTTTATTAAATAATTTTTGGAAGTCCAGCCCCCCCTCCATGAAAAATTCCCTTCTTCCACGAGAAATCCCTCCATGGAAAGATTCTCCCACGTTACTTCAATGAGCGATATTTACGGAACTAATTTTGTAAGGCATAGTGACAAAAAGGCCAAAGAGGTCGAAACTATTTTTACGAAAATGAAAGTCACAAGTTTAGTAATTCTTAAATGACTGAAAAGAATGAAGCAAAAGATCTTTAAAAGATATACAGAATAACTTATGTTCCTTTTAAGCTTTAATATTATTCCTTACTATCAGTTGAAAAAAAATTGTTATGCAAAAGTGTTTTCTTATTATTTTTTTATATTGACTCATCAATTAAAAGACATGGAATTTACCTAGTAGTTGAGTTTGTTTATGTAAAAGTGCTTTTTTTTATTAATTCTTAATACACAGTCATCAATTAAAAGACTTGCAATTTACCAAGTAGTTGAGTTTGTTCTATGCAAAAGTACTTTTTTTTATTAATTAGTGATACTCATTCACCAATTAAAAAAGACTTGGAATTTACCAAGTAGTTGAAATTGTTCTATGCAAAAGTGCTTTCTTATTAATTTTTGATACTCAATCATCAATTAAAAGACTTGCAATTTACCAAGTAGCTGAGTTTGTTCTATTTGAAAGTGCTTTTTATTAATTTTTGATACTCAGTCATCAATTAAAAGACTTGCAATTTACCAAGTAGCTGAGTTTGCTCTATGTAAAAGTGATTTTTATCAGTTTTTGATATTCACTCATCTACTGTTCTATGTAAAAGTGCTTTTCTTATTAATTTTTATGCTTAGTTATCAATTAAAAGGTTTGGAATTTACCAAGTAGTTGAGTTTGTTCAATGCAAAAGTACTTTTTTATTAATTAGTGATATTCAGTTACCAATTAAAAGACTTGGAATTTAACCAGTAACTGAATTTGTTCTATTCGAAGGTATTTTCTTATTAATTTTTTATACTTAGTCATCAATTAAAAGACTTGGAATTTATCAAGTAACTGAGTTTTTTCTATGCAAAAGTGTTTTCTTAATTAATTTTTGATACTCAGTGATCAATTAAAAGACTTGGAATTTACCAAGTAGTTGAGTTGTTTGTAAAAGTGCTTTTTTATTAATTTTTCATGCTCAGTCATCTATTAAAACACTTGGAATTTACCAAGTAGTTGAGGTTGTTCTATGCAAAGGGTGTTTTAGTATTAATTTTTGATGCTCAGTCCCTAATTAAAAGACTTGGAATTTACCAAGTAACTGAGGTTGTTCTATTCAAAAGTGTTTTCTTATTAATTTTTGATACTCAGTCATCAATTAAAAGACTTGGAATATACAAAGTAGCCGAGTTTCTTGTATGCTAAAGTGTTTTCTTATTAATTTTTAATACTTAATCACCAATTAAATGACTTGGAATTTACCAAGTAGCTGAGTTTGTTCTATGCATAAGTGCTTTTTTATTAGTTTGTAATACCCAGTCAAAAATTAAAAGACTTGGAATTTATGAAGTAGTGAGTTTGTACTATGTAAAAGTGCTTTTTATTAATTTTTGATGCTCAGTCATCAATTAAAAGACATGGAATTTACCTTTTAGTTGAATTCGGGAGAGCCGGGTAGTGTCGATTAGAAGCCATAGAGTGCCATAGGTTCAGCCACATAAAGCTGAGTTTGTTCTATGCAAAAGTGCTTTTTTTTATTAATTTTTGATGCTCAGTCATAAATTAAAAGACTTGGAATTTACCAAGTAATTGAGTTTGTTCTATGCAAAAGTACTTTTTTTATTAATTATAGATAATCATTTACCAATTTAAAAAAACTTGGAGTTTACCAAGTGGTTGAATTTGTTCTATGCAAAAGTTTTTTCTTATTAATTTTTAATAATCACTCATCAGCTAAAAGAATTTACCAAGTAGCTGAGTTTCTTCTATGCAAAAACTGCTTTTTTATTAATTTTGAATACATAGTCAACAATTACAAGACTTGGAATTTACCATGTAGCTGAGTTTGTTCTAAGCAAAATTACTTTTTTTGTAAATTTTCCAAACTCAGTCACCAATTAAAAGACTTGGAATTCACCAAATAACTGAGTTTGTTCCATTCAAAAGTGTTTTTTTATTAATTTTTTATGCTCAATCATCCATTAAAAGACTTGGATTATACCAAGTAGCTGAGTTTTTCTATGCAAAAGTGTTTTCTTAGTAATTTTTAATTCTCTGTCACCAATTAAAGGATTTAGAATTTACCAAGTAGCTGAGTTTGTTCTGTGCAAAAGTGCTTTTTTATATTTTTTTTTATATTCATTAATCAATTAAAAGACTTGGAATTTACCAAGTAGCTGAGTTTGTTCTATGAAAAAGTGCTTTGTATTAATTTTTCATACTCAGTCATCAATTAAAAGACTTGGAATTTACTAAGTAGTTGAGTTTGTTTTATGTAAAAGCACTTTTTAATTAATTATCCATATTCACTCACCAATTAAAAAAGACTTGGAACTTACCAAGTGCTTGAATTTGTTCTATGCAAAAGTGTTTTCTTATTAATAGCTGATAATCACTCATCAATTAAAAGACTTGGAATTTACTGAGTAGCTGAGTTTGTTCTAAGAAAAAGCGCTTTTCTATTAATTTTTCATACTCAGTCATCAATTAAAAGACTTGGAATTTACCAAGTAACTGAGTTTCTTCTATTCAAAAAGCCAATACACCCCTTCCATGCCCACCATTTACCCAAATACATCCAATCAAAATTTTGGTATAGCCATTTTGTTCTACGCATTTGATTTCCGTGTTTTCTTATTAATTATTGATACTTAGTCATCAATTAAAAGACACGGAATTTACCAAGTAACTGAGTTTCTTCTATTCAAAAAGCCAATACACCCCTTCCATGCCCACCATTTACCCAAATACATCCAATCAAAATTTTGGTATAGCCATTTTGTTCTACGTAGTTGATTTCCGTGTTTTCTTATTAATTATTGATACTTAGTCATCAATTAAAAGACACGGAATTTACCAAGTAGCTGAGTTTTTTCTATGCAAAAGTGTTTTCTTATTAATTTTTAATACTCAGTCACCAATTAAATGACTTTGAATTTACCAAGTAGCTGAGTTTGCTCTATACAAAAGTGATTTTTTAAATTTATTTTTGATATTCACTCATCACTTAAAAGACTTGGATTTTACCAAGTAGCTGAGTTTGTTCTATGCAAAAGTGCTTTTTATTAATTTTTGATTCTCAGTCATCAATTAAAAGACTTGGAATTTACCAAGTAGTTGAGTTTGTACTATGTAAAAGTACTTTTCTATTAATTTTTGATACTCAGTCATCAATTAAAAGACTTTGAATTTACCAAGTAGTTGAGTTTGTTCTATTCAATAGTACTTTTTTATTAATTATTGATACTCTTTCACCAATTAAAAAGACTTAAAATTTATCAAGTAGTTGAATTTGTTCTATACAAAAGTGTTTTCTTATTAATTTTGGATAATCGCTCATCGATTAAAAGACTTGGAATTTACCAATTAGCTGAGTTTGTTCTATGCAAAAGTGCTTTTTATTAATTTTTGATTCTGAGACATCAATTAAAAGACTTGGAATTTACCAAGTAGTTGAGTTTGTTCTATCCAAGTACTTTTTGATTAATTATTGATATTCAGTCGCCAGTTAAAAATGACTTTGTTCTAAGAAGTTGAATTTGTTCTATGCAAAAATGTTTCTTATTAATTTTTTATACTCAATCATCAATTTAATTACTTGGAATTTATCAAGTAGCTGAGTTTGTTCTATGCAAAATTTATTCTTATTAATTTTTGATGTTCTGTCGTCAATAAAAAGACTTGAAATTTACCATGTAGCTGAGTTTTTTGTATGTAAAAGTGTTCTTTATTAATTTTCATAGTTAGTCATCAATTAAAAGACTTGGAATTTATCAAGTAGTTGAAGCTTGATTTTCATATTTAATCTTAGCAGTTCTCGCTTTCAGAAATGTTTTTTCATTTATATTATTACTTGTTGTATGTTTTTTGCTATGATTGTTCATTTAATTTTTGTTCGTTTTGGGTTTCTTTTATTCTTTAATAGTAATTTCTGGTCGTTTTGAGTTTGAATTTTAACAGGTTTTTGTATCTGCTGAGCTTAAGATTAAAATGGCCTTTACTTTTCTATTAAAAACTTAATTTTCGGAAAGTTTTTTTTTTAATTAATTTTTGTTCGTTTTGGATTGCAAAACGTTTAAGTTCTTAAAAATTCCCTTATTTCAAAATCAAACTTTTTAAAAATCAAACGTTCATCAAAGTATTAAACTGGTATCAAAGTAACAATATCAAAATAAAAAAGTGGGTTTCTGAAAACCTAGGAGTTTTATTAACTGATGTTTGAACTATTTTTAACAAAATCGCTATCTCAAAAGTTTTATCGGATGGATTTAGAGAAAAAGACGTGGGCGAAGGGGGTAGGGGCTAATTGCCCTTCAGTCTCTTTTTACTCTTTAAAAGTCAACTAGAAATTTCTATTTTCAATCAAACGAGCCCTCTCTGAAGTTTATACGAGCATCCCTTCTATAAGAACCATACATACCCTCAGAATATAACTTACAACGCCTGTCCCTGGGGGGTTGTGTTAACCCCTAAGTCTTAATATCTGATGTCTGAACTATTTTAAAAAAATGGTCACCTTAAATTTTTATCGAATGGGTTTATCCATCCGATAAACCCAAAGGCGTGGAGGGCGAGAGGGTCTAGCTGCCTTAAGATTTTTTTTTTCTCTGAGAATATGAACTAGAACTTTTAATTTACATTCAAACGAGCCCTCTTTGAAGTTTACACGAACATCTCTTTCATAAGAACCATATAAGGCCCCAGGACATAGCTTACAATGCCTGCCCCCTAGGCTCTGGGGGTTATGTTAACACTGGAGTTTTTTGTTATCTGAACTTTGAACTATTTAAAAAAAAAGGCCATTTCAAAAATTTATCGGATACATTTGGGGAGACAGGGCGTGGGGGGGGGGGGAGCTAGGGGCCCTCCGATCTCTTTTGACTCTTAAGCACTGAACTAGAACTTTCAATTTCCAATCAAATGAGCCATCTCCGAAGCTTATGTGAGCATCCATTCCCCAACAGCTGTATATACCCTCCGGACATAGCTTACAACGCTTACCCCAGGCTCTGAAGGATCGTGTAGACCCCGGAGTTTTCGTTATATGATTTTTGAACCATTTTGAAAAAATGGCTCTCTCAAAGTTCTTATCGGATAGGTTAGTAGTAATAGTGTATAAGGTTTCAACCATACATTCAACCATACAAGAATATGCAGTGTAGTTTCACGGGGACATTGCAAAAAGCATGCAAACCTATAAAGTGGTCAAACACGTTTTGAGAGTATATTCGAGATTGTATAAGACAATCAGACTGATTTTTTGCTATTGATATCAATTGCACAAGAATATACAGTGCAAAGGTTTGACACCTACAAGAATATGCAGTGTAAAGGTTTGACGACTACAAGAATATACACTACAGTTTCACGTGCACATTTTAAAAAAGCTGGCAAACCTTTTATACCTATAAAGTGGTCAAACACGTTTTGAGAGTATAGTTGTTTATTTTTTTTAAATCGAAAACTAGAAAATGCCAAATTGCGTATTTAGGAATGATTTTGTAGGAAAAGCTGTCTATCACCCATGCATTATCCACTGTTACATTTCTTTGAAGTATGTGCTATCAAGAGTGGTTTATGATTTTTTTGGACAATTGCCTTTCGTCAAGATTAGTTTGTTAGGAATGTGTCGAAAGATAGCATTTGTGAATTGGATCGTATGAAGGTGAAAAAAGGGGTTTAGTATTTGCGAAATGGACTATACGAAGGATATTAATTGAATAATAGGAAAAAAACAGAGCTAGATAGCATTTGCGGATTGGATCGTATGAAGGTGGAGAAAAAAAAGGGTTTAGCATTTGCGACTTGGACTATACGAACAATATTAACTGAATAATAGGGAAAAACAGTGCTAGATAGCATTTGAGAACTGGATCGTATGACGGTGGAGATAAAAGGGTATAGCATTTGCGAATTGGTGATTATCAGTTAAGGTAACCCCTCGGAGTTGTTAACTCATAGCGTATTTATTATAAATTTGGAACAATATCAATCTATGGAAATGGTTAACGATGATAAAATGGTCTTATGACTTGATCTAGCTTTACTTCTTTGATGTGTTCTGTATAATACACAAGTGGTGTTTGAACAAAGTTGTCAGTTTAAAATAGAGTTTAACGTTATAGTATACTAAAAAGTTGATACTAAGAGAGATGTAGATGGCAAAAAAAGAATTTTAATAATGGATAGCTATACTTCTTCGATGTGTTCTGTATAATACACAAGTGGCGTTTTAACAGTGTTGTCAGTTTAAAATAGAGTTTAACGTTATAGTATACTAAAAAGTTGATACTAAGAGAGATTTAGATGGCAAGAAAAGAATTTTAATAATGGATAGCTTTACTTCTTCGATGTGTTCGGTGGAGATGGGAGGATGAAAATTTTAGTTGTTCATCATAGGAAGGCAGTGTTGTCTGGGAAAAGGATACTTAGTTTAAGGTATCACGTCGAAAATGGTAAAACTTAACTTTAAAGTTTTTTGAACATTTTAGTTGTTCATCATAGAAAGGCAGTGTAGTCTGGGAAAAGGATACCTAGTTTAAGGTATCAGGTCGAAAATGGTAAAACTTTGTGTATTCTGGGAAAAATGTTTAAATCTAAGCTAATAAGGGTTTTGACCGTAAATTCTAGTTTTTTGTAAGAAAATTATGGAAAACACAATTCGTTGGCTCATAGGTGAAACCCTTATATCATAGGTCATAACCCTTAGTATCATAGGTCAAAAACATAGTATCATAGATCAAAAACCCTTATTAGCTTAGATTTTACAGAAATAGTTTTATTTTTCGATCCAAAATGGACCTAAGTTTCACATTTGAACGAGAGAATTGTATTTTCCTTAATTTTCTTACAGGAAACTAGAGTTTACGGTCAAAAACCCTTATTAGTTCAGATTTTACGGAAATAGTTTTATTTTTCGATCAAAAAATAGACTTAATTTCACATTTGAACCAGAGAATTGTATTTTCCATAATTTTCTTACAAAAAGCTAGAGTTTACGGCCAAAAACCCTTATTAGCTCAGATTTTACAGAAATAGTTTATTTTTCGATCAATAACTGGGCTTAAGTTTCACCTATGAGCCAACGAATTGTATTTTTCATAATTTTCTTACAAAAAACTAGAGTTTACCGTCAAAAACCCTTATTAGCTCAGATTTTAGGCTAGCAATTCGCCCCCCCACTATCACACTATAACTACGCTATGACATCCCTCTTTCATCGCCCCATTCCCCCCCCCCCCCTAAAACACTTTTCAGCTATTTCTAGTTAAATATTTTATATCAACTCATTCATTCGGGTTTTTTCGCAAGCAATTCGCCCCCCCCCACTATCATACTATAACTACTCTAAGACATCCTTCTGCCATCAACCCATCTCCCTCCCCCCCCCCAAAAAAAAAACACTTTTCAGCCATTTCTCGTTAAAAAATTTATTTCCAAGTCATCCACTCGGGTTTTTTGTAAGCAATACGCCCTAGACTATCACACTATAACTACTCTATGACAGCCGGCTGCCATCGCCCCATCTCCCAACAAAACACTTTTCAGACATTTCTAGTTAAAAATTTTTCCCAGACTATACTAAGTTTTACCATTTTAGACCTGATACCTTAAACTAGGTATCCTTTTCCCAGAAATAGACTTAAGTTTCACATTTGAACCAGAGAATTGTATTTTCCATAATTTTCTTACAAAAAACTAGAGTTTACGGTCAAAAACCCTTATTAGTTCAGATTTTAGGCTAGCAATTCGCCCCCCACTATCACACTATAACTACGCTAAGACACCCCTCTGTCATCGCCCCATCCCCCCCCCAAAAAAAAAACCTTTTCAGCCATTTCTAGTTAAAAATTTTATTTCAAATCATTCATTCCGGTTTTTTCGCAAGCAATTCGCCCCACCCCACCATCATACTATAACTACGCTAAGACATCCTTCTGCCATCAACCCATCTCTCCCCCAAAACACTTTTCAGCCATTTCTCGTTGAAAATTTATTTCCAAGTCATCCGCTCGGGTTTTTTGTAAGCAATACGCCCCCAAACTATCACACTATAACTACTCTATGACAGCCGGCTGCCATCGCCCCATCTCCCAACAAAACAATTTTCAGACATTTCTAGTTAAAAATTTTTCCCAGACTACACTAAGTTTTACCATTTTCGACCTGATACCTTAAACTAGGTATCCTTTTTATCCTTTTCCCAGACTACACTGTCTTTCTATGATGAACAAATAAAATGTTCAAAAAACTTTAAAGTTAAATTTTACCATTTTCGACCTGATACCTTAAACTAGGTATCCTTTTCCCAGACTACACTGCCTTTCTATGATGAACAACTAAAATGCTCAAAAAATTTTAAAGTTAAGTTTTACCATTTTCGACGTGATACCCTAAACTAAGTATCCTTTTCCCAGACTACACTGCCTTCCTATGATGAACAACTAAAATGTTCATCCCCCCATCTCCACAGAACACATCGAAGAAGTAAAGCTATCCATTATTAAAATTCGTTTCTTGCCATCTACATCTCTCTTAGTATCAACTTTTTAGTATACTATAACGTTAAACTGTATTTTAAACTGACAACACTGTTCAAATGCCACTTGTGTATTATACAGAACACATCAAAGAAGTAAAGCTATCCATTATTAAAATTCTTTTCTTGCCATCAACATCTCTCTTAGTGTCAACTTTTTAGTATACTATAACGTTAAACTCTATTTTAAACTGACAACACTGTTCAAACGCCACTTGTGTATTATACAGAACACATCGAAGAAGTAAAGCTATCCATTATTAAAATTCGTTTCTTGCCATCTACATCTCTCTAAGTATCAACTTTTTAGTATACTATAACGTTAAATTCTATTTTAAATTGACAACACTGTTCAAACACCACTTGTGTATTATACGGAACACATCAAAGAAGTAAAGCTAGGTCAAGCCATAAGTCTATTTTATCATCGTTAACTATTTCCATAGATTGATATTGTTCCAAATTTATAATAAATACGCTATGAGTTAACAACCCCGAGGGGTTACCTTAACTGATAATCACCAATTCGCGAATACTATACCCTTTTATCTCCACCTTCATACGATCCAATTTGCAAATGCTATCTAGCTCTGTTTTTTTCCTATTATTCAGTTAATATCGTTCGTATAGTCCAATTCACAAATGCTAAACCCTTTTTTTCTCCACCTTCATACGATCCAGTTCGCAAATGCTATCTAGCTCTGTTTTTTTCCTATTATTCAATTAATATCGTTCGTATAGTCCAATTCGCAAATACTAAACCCCTTTTTTTACCACCTTCATACGATCAAATTCACAAATGCTATCTGCCGACACATTCCTAACAAACTAATCTTGACTAAAGGCAATTGTCCAAAAAAATCATAAATCACTCTTGCTAGCACATACTTCAAAGAAATGGAACAGTGGATAATGCATGGGTGATAGACAGCTTTTCCTACAAAATCATTCCTAAATACGCAATTTGACATTTTCTAGTTTTCGATTAAAAAAAACAAAAAAAAAAACTATACTCTCAAAACCTGTTTGACCACTTTATAGGGATAAAAGGTTTGCCAGCTTTTTTTAAAATGTGCACGTGAAACTGTAGAGTATATTCTTGTAGTCGTCAAACCTTTACACTGTATATTCTTGTAGGCGTCAAACCTTTGCACTGTATATTCTTGTGCAATTGATATCAATAGCAAAAACCAGGCTGATTGTCTTGTACAATCTCGACTATACTCTCAAAACGTGTTTGACCACTTTATAGGTTTGAATGCTTTTTGCAATGTCCCCGTGAAACTACACTGCATATTCTTGTATTGTTGAATGTATGGTTGAAACCTTATACACTATTACTACTTAGGTTTGTGGAAAATAGGACGTGGAGAAATGGGGGCTAGTTGCCCTTCGATCTCTTTTGACTCTTAAAAAGTGAACAAGAACTTTCAGTTTCCAATCATATGAGCCCTCCCCGAAGTTTATAGGAGCATCCCTTCCATAAAAACTATATATGCCCCTAGAGCATTATTTACAACGCCTGGCTCTGGGCCCTGGGGGTTGTTCGACCCGGGAGTTTTCATTATATGATATTTGAACTATTTTAAAAAAATGGCTATCTCAAAGTTCTTATTGGATGGGGTTGAGGAAAAAAGGGCATGGAGGGGGGGGGGTCTAATTGCCCTCCGATATCATTTAAATCTTTAAAAGTGAACTAAAACTTTCAATTTCCAATCAAATGAGCCCTCACCAAAGTTTATACAAGCATACCTTCCATAAAAACCATATATGCCCCCAGAACAATACTTGCAACGCCTGCCCCCGATCCTTGGGGGGTTGTGTCAACACCGGAGTCTTTGTTATATGATCTTAGAACTATTTTTAACAAAATAGCTATCTCAAAATTTTTATCGGATGCATTTGGGAAAAAGGGCATGGGGGTGGGCTGGTTACCCTCCGACATCTTTTGACGCTAAAAAAGTGAACTAGAACTTTCAATTTCCAATCAAAAGAGCCCACTCCGAAGATTATACGAGGATACCTTCCATAAGAACCGTATATTCCCTCAGAGCAGTACTTACAACCCCTACCCCCGGGCCCTGGGGGGATGTGTTGACACCGCAGTTTTTGTTATATGATCTAATAACTATTTTTAACAAAATAGCTATCTCAAAATTTCTGTCGGATGTATTAGAGAAAAAAAGGGCAAGGGGGGCTGGTTACCCTCCGATATCTTTTGACGATTAAAAGTAAACTATAACTTTCAATTTCCAATCAAATAAGTCCTCTCTGAAGTTTATACGAGCTTTCCTTCCATAAGAACCATATTTGCTCCTTGGGCATAACTTATAACCCTTGCCCTGAAGACTGTGGGGGGAGTGTCCTGCTTAAGGATTTAATTTCCAGAACTTTCAACTACGTTGAATAAATGGCTCTCTCAAAATTTTGATTGGATGTGTTTGGGGAAATGGTGGGTGTGGAAGGGGTGTTAGTTACCTTCTAATCACTTTCGACTAAAAAAGGGCACTAGCCATTTGAATTTCCAATCGAATGAGCCCTTTTTGAAGTTTCTATGACATCACTTTCTACAAAAACCTTATATGCTCCCAGGGCGTAACTTACAACCCGTGCCCTGAGGGCTTTGGGGGGAGTAACATCCTTTAAAACATAATTTCTCTATGGAAATCAACTACGTAGAACAAAATGGCTATACCAAAATTTTGATTGGATGTATTTGGGTAAATGGTGGGCATGGAAGGGGTGTTATTGGCCTTCCGATCACTTTTGACTCTTAAAAAGGGCACTAGAACTCTCGATTTCCAATCTAATGAGCCCCCTTTCAAGTTTATGCGACGACCCCTTCTATATGAAGTGCCTCTGGGGAAAAACATAAAAAAAATTGGAGCCGTATAGCCTTTACTACAGACAACGCAATAGCATTGCCTCTGATATCAGCTTTTTCCCGTTTTGTTTTTCCGTTTGTTGAGCTTTAACTGCTTTTTTCTGTGATTTCGTGATTTTAAAATGTTTTTTTAATAAAACTTATATGTACAATAAAGTCTTCATTCTTTCGATTGCTTTCTCTATGATGAATCTTCAATACGTAATCATTTACGCAATAAGAACATCTAAAGCCAATGCTATGTAACATCTCACTGATTCAATACCTAACTTAACCTGTCTAGGTCGCGTTAGAACATTAATAGAATGTAGCAAGCAGGTGCATCTAATAGAGCAAAAATAAATCGCTTTGTTGGATAGTTACACGGCTTAGATATAATGGTTAAGAAACGCGTAATTCGTAGATTCTTTGAAACGTTTCCATTCGGGTGTATTCCTCGACTCAAAGTATTAGGAAGGTTTTCTTGGTTTGGCTGTCTATCCGCTGAGGGAGAAATTTCTTTCGAATCGTAATGCGAACCAAAATCTTTGGAATATAAAGTTTCCCTGAAAAATAATTGAAAGTAAATAAAATCTAAAACAATACACTGAAAAGTAACATCCCACGTGTGTGCTGCCACTACGTAACACAAACGTGTGCGCTGCCATTACATAGCACCCACGGGTGTGCCTTGCTAAGTTACAAGCGGAGATTCCCCACAGGCTCCCTGAAGAAAGAACCAAAGAAATCATTATTTTGCGGGGGCTCTGAACTCTAACAACTCCTATTACGTAACATCCAAAACTAAACAAACCCCATTATGTAGCAACCATTTGCGTCCTGAAGCAAACAATCCCTATTATGTAACAACCAAACCAATCCTTAAGTAAACAAACCCTATTACGTAACAAAAACCTGTATCTCTTAGAAAACAAAACCTCGTACGCAACAACCAAAGAAATCCTGAAGAAAACAAGCCCTCTTACGTAGCGTACAGGTTTACTATACCGTTGCAGGTGCGCTATGGTATTGCGTAAGACCCAGGTGCGCGTGAAAACGTCTTGAGGGACTAGTAGGTCCAATAGTATACCCCCTATGTATCTCTTTAAAGGTATAGAAAGGATACTACTTGTACAACCTTTGTTTTTCTTTTGACATTTTAAACTAGCAACTAGCAACTCTAACTAGCAGTTAAGCCTGTCAGACAACAGGTATTCAAAAAAAATTGTAAGTTACTCTTTTTCGCGAGCATCAAGAAAAGTTTATCCTCCCATCTCTGAAAAAAAAACTAGCCCTGAAAGTTTAACTCAGTTTAACTTGGGAGGAAATAACACATCTTTATCAACATGTTTTATATCTTCTTTTCTTACTCAGAGAAATAGTTGGTGAACAGAATTTCAAATATCAATGTATCTGGTGTTCTTTTCATTAGGTTGGCAGAAATCATCCTTCATTTTTGAAAAACGTACTTGCTGTGTTTTGCTTTTGACATTCTAAATGGTATTCTAAATAGACATAAAAAAAGTAGGGTATACTCTTTATCAGGATAAAGGAAACTTCAAGATTGAAGATGGAAAATTTCAGGATTGAAGATGTTTCACCCCCGACCCCAAAAAACTGTTCCTGGAAATTTCACTCAGTTTACCATAAGAGAATATTCTATATCTTTTTCAAAATGATTTATATCATCTTTCCTTATTCAGAGAAACAACTGGTGAACAGAGCTTCATCTATCAATATACCTGACATTCTTTTCACCAAGTTGGGTAGAAATCAAACTCCATTTTGGAAATATGTACTTACAGTGTCTTACCTTTGGCATTTTGAATAGCAGCTAGCAGTGAAGCCTGTCAGATGTTAAGTATAAGAAAAATATCATAACGCGTAACTTTGACAAGATCACAGAAATTTTCAACTCGATCACCCAGTCATTGGAAAAAACTGGGATAAACGAACCCAAAATATAACCAAAGAGCATGAAAAGTCTATGAGGCAGAAATTGGTGTGAAAAGAGCGCTTTTAAAATAAAAATAACTAACGCCATCTTACATTCCGTGATTTTGTTCCTTATTTAGCCTATCTGACTGTTGCACACGTGTCTTTTCAGGTACTCAAAATGTAGCGCAGGGCAAAGAAAGCAAAATTTTGTCACCAAAGGACCTGACAAAGCCTCTTAACCTACTTAACCTGCCTAGATTATCTCCAGCTAACCTAGGTCTAGGTCATCTGAATTTTACTTAAAAATATTCACTTACTGAGGGCAGCCTCGTGGCTCATACCCAGAAATCCCAAATTTTTCCGAATTCCTGACACTTTTTATTCAAATTTTCAAATTAAAAAGTGGTCTTTAATTGCCTCTCCCCCTCAAGTAGAAATCTCTCTTACGTGTCTTAAAGAAATGATTCAGCTTTGATCCTATAAAATTGCACATTAATTATATCAACTTTTCAACTGTCACTGAGATTTTCTACTACTCTGATAAAGTCGTCGAATATTACGCTATTTGTGGCGCAATGAGTTTTTTTTTCTCATCTTCTCATGTTAAATCGTCAAAGATCAAATAAGTCTCCCATTGTCTTTGGGAATACTCGGTGAACTATGGTTTAAACCAGCCTATCGCAAGGCGCTCTAAGAGTGGGGACCCTCATGGTAAATACAACCGAGAAAATGGAACATATTTGTGCTGTAATGATTTGTTGTTTTTTTTTTATCTTTTCATATTTCATATTAAGTAACTCTTTACTCAATATTCCTCAGTGCCGACTGCTCTTCAAACTTGCAGACAAACCGACTGCTCTTGCCGACTGCTCTTGCTGACTGCTTGCCGACAAACCATATGTGAAATTGTAATGCCTAAAGGTTGCATCAGATATTTATTTAAATTTCCTAAACTGCTTGCCAGGATATTCCCAAAGTGAGGATCAGTAAAAAAAAAAGATTAGCAGGGTAATGTAGATCAGTAGATCAGGAAGATTAAACTGTGATTAAATATATATTATCTTTTTAAGATATTCCCTCTGAGAGCAGCTTGGCCATCCAATTTTGGCGATTGTCTTGAAGTGTGAATGTCTCAGATACGAACTTAGGGCGTTAAAGCAATGAAATTATGTCTTTACCATTCTTTATCTCCGACTTCTAGGTTGCATGATTTACCCAGCTCGGAATTCCTTGGATACAAAATGAGAAGGAGATTTGAAATCTTTATGAATAATTCAGGCTGCATATCGAATTTTTCTTTAGTACGCTCGCCTAGGGACGCACCCATGAGAGAAGGCCTTCCTCCCAAAATTCTAAATTTTTTTGAATTTCTGGATACTTTCTATGCAAATTATTTAGTAAGATTTAGTAAGCTTTTTTATTGTTATCCCCCCGCGTATTTTTTTTATTATTGCCCCTTATCCTCAAAAAAAAAAATTCTAGATGCATGTCTGCCCTCGCATAGCAGTTTTTGGCTAATGTGTGTGATTTGTGATCTCAACAACTCGTAAAAACTAGTTTTTGGTGACATCAAGTACCATTTGTGGAAAATGCTCTATATTTGATCTTGGACTTCAATATGGCAATATTAGCCTTATATTCAGCAATTTAAAAAAACATTGAGTTGGAACTGTGATTTATTTTGGAAACTATTTGGAAACGGGGACATCCTTGGGGGGCAGGGTAGGGGGACCAATTTCCCCCTAGGTTCTATTGCCCCCAGTAGATTTGAAAAATTCTTTCTTTGTTGTTTCAATTAAAAAAAAAATTATATCTAAAATCCCTCCCCCCCCCCAAAATTAAAAAAACTATTTTTTATCTTTACTGAAATACAATTGAAAAGAAGTCTTTGAATCCCTAAATGCTGTACTAGTGCCCCTGTCTGTAATATGTTTAGGTTAAAGTCTTTTTCTCCTTAGAAGGATTGATATTGTGGCTTTAGCCTCATTGCCAAAGCGTTGAACACCAAAAATTTGGGGGGGGGTAAGCTTGCAGAATAAATAGAGCTA
The DNA here is from genome assembly GCA_027921565.1 of Artemia sinica. Taxonomy (NCBI): domain Eukaryota; kingdom Metazoa; phylum Arthropoda; class Branchiopoda; order Anostraca; family Artemiidae; genus Artemia; species Artemia sinica. The sequence goes on from CM051270.1 coordinate 49,307,174, forward strand.
ACGAATAGCCGGGCCGAAGTTTCTTTTGACTGGCAGGGAGTACCGTGGGTGCGTAGCTCCGGAGTGATGGCATGTTTGAGTCGTATTTTGGGGAGGATTACAGATGCATGGATGCCATCATGGAGAGGGGGGTGAGGAGCTAAATGAGCACCTAGGAAAGAATGGACATTTATAAAATATATCAAAGGAGGGAACTGAGAAACACTCCCATATATATATTTTTTTAATTACAAAAAATCTATTAGTGCTTCCTCATACAGCAATTTCCGGACTGCGCACTTGCTCGGGTGGAGAGTTGTTGGTAGGAATTGTGTGGCTGTGAATCTGGGGGATGAGGAGTTTCACGTTCTCATAAAAAGTGCTAACATCAGAGAGAATATCACACTAAATAAGACTAAGTTTAAATTACGCTGAGCCAGAGTTGAACTACGTAGACCTTGATTACTGAAAGTTTACAACAGCAGTAGTGTTATATTAACAATAGACAGTGTAAGAAATGTCCTTCTAATTTTTGAAATTAATATCAAGTTGCTATGAATTTGGTAGAATCCGGCTTAAGCCAATGTTCTTTCAGAGTATATTTCCGATGAACTAATTTGGTAACCCTTTCCCTTTTTAACACAGTTACCTTATTTTGCAATACACACCCTCTCTTAGAAGGATTGAATTTAGATACGTTTGTTTTACAGAACATATCCTTTGATATAGCGTGACACTGACCATAGAAGTCAGTTGGGGTTAAGGCTTTGCTGAAGCTTCTTTTATGCATGTAGAATGTAAGTCTAATGTGTTCCTTGCCCTTTCTTAATTTTATTATGTTAAAATCCTAGTAAATGGGTATATATCCCATTCTTTAATATTATTATTAAATTCTTCTAAGCAGGAACGTATTATCCTTAATATATTAGTTATAATGCTCGCTTTTCTTTAATAATAATAAATTTCACTTCTAGCAATTATATGAACAAGAATTGATCTTTGATTGTAAATAATATTGTTGAATCTTGATTTATAATGAAAATAACCATAACTATTAACTAAAAAGTTCTCTTCTTTAATAATAAAATCTTAGTTTTTCTTATACCTGTGTTGTCTTGTATATTTTATTACGATGATTAGGATTTTGTCAAGATATCTCTCTCACTTGGTTCATTTCTTCTATTCGAGGCTTAATTAGGGGTACTCGGGTCTCAAGGCTGAGTTTGGACATGGAGTCATCATCATGAGAAGACCCCCCCCCCCCTTACAAGAACGGGCCCAAAGGTAATCCATACAAGCGGTCCCTAGTGTTATATTAATGATAGGTAGCGGGCCCATAGGATATTACTGTGTCAATCTAAGAGACAAGACAGGTAGGACATTACTGTTTCAATCTGAGAGACAAGACAGGTAGGGCATTGCTGTATCCATTAAAGAGACAAGACAGGTATATGGATGTTTTATGTTTATGGATTTTCATTGTTTGTTTTATTGGTGTTATATTTGATGTTTTATTGTATGGAAGTCTGATTGTTATTGCAGGGATGATTTTAATATATGGTTGAATATGTGTGTTACTTTATGATTGATTATACGTATTGTTATATGGTTGGTGGTTTATTTAATGTTTTTTTTTGTATGGATGTTTTATTGTGTGGATATATGGATTTTAATGGTTTTTCAGGCTGTTATGGATGTTTTAATGTTAGACATGATTCTTCATTGTAGCATGACTATAGGCGTTGACGCTTTTACTCTAACATTGAGCTTGGATATAAAAAGCCCGATACTGAGTTAGTATCTCGGTCAATAATTTGAATTTGATAAGTTTACAATGTTTCAAATTGAAGAAATAAACGTTCAAATATTGGAAAAATGAGTAGTTTCACACTATCACACCTCGAAGGAGCTGACAGTGATGTTGTTAAGACAAGGGCTCCAAATGTAGCAGTTGAAATTGGAAAGGATTCCCGACTAACATTTGAGTGGGATGAGATGTTTGGCAGATTCGTTATATCATTGAGTAAATTTAAGTCAGATGAACAATTATGCTTTGCCGCAAAAGTGAATATAATGTACTTTATCACGACTACAGCATGAGTTGAATGTTATTATGAAGAACGATGAGGAAAATAGATTGACTCGCCTAAAGCAAAGAGACTGAAAATATATCCTTTTATTACATTTCTGTCAAAGAAAATGATTTTTTTATAATGCTTTTTTTTTGATTAGACACTTTAAATGATCGTTTACTCCACTTTCTCTCTATAGTGGGGGTGACCAATAGGTATTGAGAGTGTGCACAAAGTGTAAACTTGCAATTTTTATTTTAGTCTATAGTTGGTAGTGGGAGTATCAAGAACGAAAATGATTGGATTTGAGAATCAGAAGATCTTACGGAATCTAGTAAAATAGGAAAAATTTTTAGTGTTAGATGATGACTTTCTGGAATTATCTCTTCAACGGAAAATATTTTCTCTAGAAATGCTTAACAGTAACTGATTCCCCATCTTTGGACTATTGTATGAAGCTTATGCATTGTGAATCAAATGCATTTACTCAATTTATTGATATATTAATTGAAACGAAACAAACTGACATAGTGATTCTGCTTTTAACCACTACCTAGAAATTCATTCTTTAAAACAATAGGAATAAGTTTTTGTGACGATACTCGATTAATCCTCCTTCTCCTCCTCCGCCTAGAAGACAATATTTTTTTATTGATTTTGAGTGAGTTTCTTTTGGCAGTGAGACGGACAACATAAAAAAACGTATCATACACGTTCACTATGTTTATATACATTGGGCAGCTGGTCATCATGTGATAACTTTGCTACAGTTGATAATTATAATGAAAAGTGTAGATTGCAATCCGTGTAAATTGCATAAAGCATATGCTGTACAATTTAAGGGCTGTAATACCTGTCTTGAAGAGACTTGTGACTCTCATCCTAATGGATATCTATGCTCCAATTGTCATTTGATAAGCGCAACCAATAGGAAAATACTTACCCTGGCATGATTGGAAAAAACCCTAAACGTGACTTCAGTTTATTTCTAAGGGATTGGTATCGTCGTGGATTTAAATTGTATTGGGAAGAAGAATTTGGAGCAGGTTTCAATTGTACAGACATGAAGAGAGTATGGTTCCTGCGTCACTGTTGTGAGGACAATGCTATTAATGATTATAAACCTACTGAATTTTTATTTGGGTGTTACAGAAAGTGATTCTTCATATGAGGATATTATGTGCGGACTTACTTCAAAAACTCAGATAGAAACAAGTGAATTTTACAATATGAATCGTAATAGTATCATTGACTTCACAAGGAGATTGAATAAAAATGAAGTTACCAATATGCTGTGGAAAATGTGACCCTGACTTTGCACGCCAGGATCAGTAGAAGTTGAATCCAATGATCTGCCACCACTAATAGTTGTCGATGATGACTACGATGACAATCTAAATGACTATGAAGAAGAAGAAGAAATTTAAACAATGAAGACAAAAGACTTTTTTATAGTGCATATATATATTTTATTAATAAACAAATTCACATACGTTTTTAAAAAACTTTATTCTTAGAGCACTGAAATAAATATTATACAGTGTGTGGTGTGTGTGTGTGTGTGTGTGTGTGTGTGTGTGTGTGGTGTGTGTGTGTGTGTGTGTGTGTGTGTGTGGTGTGTGTGTGTGTGTGTGTGTGGTGTGTGTGTGTGTGTGTGTGTGTGTGTGTGTGTGTGTGTGTGTGTGTGTGTGTGTGTGTGTGTGGTGTGTGTGTGTGTGTGTGTGTGTGTGTGTGTGTGGTGTGTGTGTGTGTGTGTGTGTGTGTGTGTGTGTGTGTGTGTGTGTGTGTGTGTGTGTGTGTGTGTGTGTGTGTGTGTGTGTGTGTGGTGTGTGTGTGTGTGTGGGTGTGTGTGTGTGTGTGTGTGTGTGTGTGTGTGGTGGTGTGTGTGTGTGTGTGGGGTGTGTGTGTGTGTGGTGTGTGTGTGTGTGTGTGTGTGTGTGTGTGTGTGTGTGTGTGTGTGTGTGTGGTGTGTGTGTGTGTGTGTGTGTGTGGTGTGTGTGTGTGTGTGTGTGTGTGTGTGTGTGTGGTGTGTGTGTGTGTGGTGTGTGTGTGTGTGTGTGTGTGTGTGTGTGTGTGTGTGTGTGTGTGTGTGGGTGTGTGTGTGTGTGTGTGTGTGTGTGTGTGTGTGGGGTGGTGCTGTGTGGGTGTGTGTGTGTGTGTGGTGGTGTGTGTGTTGTGTGTGTGTGGGTGTGTGTGTGTGGGGGTGTGTGGTGTGTGGGTGTGTGTGTGTGGTGTGTGTGTGTGTGTGTGTGTGTGTGTGTGTGTGTGTGTGTGTGGGTGTGTGTGTGTGTGTGGTGTGTGTGTGTGTGTGTGGTGTGTGTGTGTGTGTGTGGTGTGTGGGGGTGTGTGGGGTGGGTGGTGTGGGGGTGTGGGTGGGGGGTGGTGTGTGTGTGTGGTGGGGTGTGGGTGGGGGGGGTGTGTGGGGGGGGGGGGGGGGGGGGGTGTGTGTGTGTGTGGGTGTGGGGTGTGTGTGTGTGGGTGTGTGTGGTGTGTGTGTGTGTGTGGTGGGGGGTGTGGTGGGGGGGTGGGGGGGGGGGTGTGGGGGGGGGTGGGGGGGTGGGGGTGGTTGTGTGGTGTGTGTGTGTGTGTGTGTGTGTGTGTGTGTGTGGTGTGTGGTGGGTGTGTGGGGTGTGTGTGTGTGGGTGTGGTGGGTGGGGGTGGGGGGTGGGGGGGTGTGGGGGGGGGGTGGGGGGTGTTTGGGGGGTGTGTGTGTGTGGTGGTGTGTGTGTGGTGTGTGTGGGTGTGTGTGGGGTGTGTGTGGTGTGTGTGTGGTGTGTGTGTGGGGGTGTGTGGGTGTGTGGGTGGGGTGGTGTGTGTGTGTGTGTGTGTGTGTGTGTGGTGTGGTGTGTGTGTGTGTGTTTATATTCTGTGTGTGTTGTGCGGGGGGTGTTTTTCTGTGTGTGGTGTTTTGGGGGGGTTTGTGGGTGTTTCAAACATTAGAAGACACTTACAAATGATGATGACGGGAGTCTTAGGGGTGTTAGAGAGTAGTTATAGTGTGGTACTGTGGTGTTAATTGCTTGCGAAAACCCGACTGAATGATTTAAAGTAAAACTTTAAGAAGAAATGTCTGAAAAGTTTTTTGGGGGATATGGGGCAAAGGCAGAGGGGTGTCATAGGGGTGCTAGAGAGAAGTTGTAGTGTGGTACAGTGGCGTGAATTACTTTCAAAAACCCGAATTAATGAGTTGAAGTAGAACTTTTAACAAGAAATGTCTGAAAAGTGTTTTGGGGAAGATCTGGGCGATGACAGAGGGGTGTCGTAGGGGTACTAAAGAGTAGTTATAATTTGATACTGAGGCATGAATTGCTTGCAAAAACCCGAATGAATGATTAGAAGTAAAACTTTTAACAAGAAATTTCTGAAAAGTGTTTTAGGGGAGATGGGGCGATGACAGAGGTGTGTCGATGACAGAGGTGTGGGGCAGTAATAGTCTGGCATTGTGAGGTGAATGCTTAGAGTATCAAACACTAGTAAAGAAGGGGGGTGACTTCTCTGTTTTCAAAAATATGTTGTTTAATGGGATTCTTTAGCTTATTTTCGGAGCGAAAAATGTTGAAAATGTCCATGGGGCTGAGGAATGGTACCACATGGGTGATGGGGGGGGGTAAGAAGGTTGGTGTTAACGTGAAAACAGTGTGGCAGCCCCATTCCGCTCTGGGCCATACGTATTTTTTTATGGTTTGGCTATCTACCCTTCTCGTAAGATGAGCTACTTATCTTCCAACCTCTCCCATTAGGTGTTAATGCTTAAGATGCGCACCGCCGTTATTACGCAGCAACCACGTGTATGCAGTGCTCAGGGGGATTTTCCCATGTAAATAATTTCTTAGACCACACTGCTTTTCCATTTATTTCTATTAGTTCTTTAGTAGATAGGGTATCAAAAATAGCATCACCAGAATACATAAGCAATGAACTAATTTCTATTAAGAATATTCTAGTAGGTAATGGCTATCCGGAAAATATGATTTCTCAAATAATTGAAAAAAGGAAAAAAAGGTTGATGGAACCAGAAATATTAGAAGAAGATGGGTCAAATCAAGAAACAAATTACATAACTTTGCCTTATTATCCCAATATTGTCACAAAAATTAAGAAGAGAATTAAAAAAAACATAATATAAATACAGCATTTAAATCAGGACAAACTATAAGCTCTTTGCTAAATAAAGGGAAAGACAAGGTACCGAGAATTTTGCAAAAGGGAGTATACAAAATTCCATGCTCTTGGGGTAAATTTTATGTGGGAAGAACACAACAGATTTTAGAAAATAGGCTACAGCAACACTAGAATGCCATAGATTGCTCTCTAAAACAAAATAAAACACCGGAAACTTTTGAGTCAGCTGTTGCAGAACATGTTTATAATTTTCCTCATCACAGTATTTTATTTGATCAAACAAAAATAGTAGATACGTCTGTAGGACTTTTACAAAGCTTCAGGGAAATTATAGAAATAAAAAGATAATATATGGGGATATTAGTATCAATAAAGATGAAGAGGAATTTAGGATCAATTCAATTTATAATAGTTTAATTAAAAAGCAGGTAAGATTTTTAACCAGTACTGATTTTAATAATAGCTCTGAAACAAAAGATGACCTTGCGAACAAAGGTCAGAATGAGTTAAATGCTGGGAAAAGTAAACAAACTGCAGCTAAGCTTGCAAGCAAACGAATCCGTTCAATTTATAATACAAACATTGGTTGATGAACTTGTGAGATTTAATTAGGGGTTATGGGCCAGGGGTTAGCTGACGTTTATTGTTTTGGTTTAAGTATAAATATATTCTTCATTTTTTGGTAGATTTCCATTTACGTACTGTGAGGAATCGTGTTTGAATCAATGTAGACAATCGATTTTGTTTATACGAAAGTGAATGGAATGGTGTTTATTTAATATGTGAATTTTGTTTCCTATTTATTTATATTTTTTCTTTTGTTGTTTGTGTGTGTTTTTTTTTGTTTATTTTAATGTAAGTTAAGGTTTTAAAAAAGAACATTTTTTGTTTAATTTTTTTTCTTCTCTTTTTTTCCGTTGAGAAAGGCTCCCGGACGTGGGGCCGAAATATTCGGAGTATTTTAGTTTAATTAAGTGTTTATTTTATTGTATTCAGTGCTTTATAAAAATTAAAACTCGTTTTTCTTGCTTAATATTTCGTGGATTTTCCCATGGGATCCTGGAGTCAATCCTATAAGATACAGTGACGTCATCCATATTAGACCTGGTTACGAAAATTCTGGGGATCTTCCAGAAAAACAATGCATAAAAAAATGGGTAGGAATCTTGGCAATACAGAAGAAATATTAGAACGCCTATAATCCTGGGTGGTCTTTCATTGGTGGGAATCTTGCCAGCTGAGTGCTAGAAACAGGGTGGCTGTGATGTTGAGGGGGTATGTCCTAGAAATTCTATGATAATTTCCCTCTTTTTACTACTTTTTAAATTATCTCGAGCGACCCCCATTTTTAGCCTCCTTTATCGCCTAGCCGAAGTCCGGATTCCGCCCCCCAGAATGATTAACCACTGGTCAAACTCCCCCGCAGTGCGTGGGATGGGTGGGAACAAGAATTTTCGAAATAGAATTGCCCGCCTTTGCGCGTTTTGATATTTTTTAGAGGCAACGCTGTAGCGTTGCCTATAGTAAAGGCCATACGGCTCCAATGTTTTATCATTTTTTTTCCCAGAGGCATTTCATATGCAAGGGGTTGTCGTAGAAACATCAAAGAGGGCTCATTCGATTGGAAATCGAGAGTTCAAGTGCCCTTTTTAATAGTCGAAAGTGATTGGAGGGAAACTAGCCCCCCTCCCCCACGACCATCATTCCCCCAAACACAACCAATCAAAATTTTGAGATAGCCATTTTGTTCAGCGTAGTTGATTTCCAGATGGAAAATATTTTTTGAGGAGGACAATCCCCCACAACCCTCGGGGCAAGGGTTTTAAGTTATGCACTGGGGGCATATAAGGTTTTTATAGAAGGCGTTGTCGTAGAAACTTCAAAACAGGCTCATTCGATTGGAAATTAAAGGGCTAGTGCCCTTTTTAATAGTCGAAAGTGATTGGAGGGCAACTAGTCCCCCCCCGCGCCCATCATTCCCCCAAACACAACCAATCAAAATTTTGAAATAGCCATTTGGTTCAGCGTAGTTGATTTCCAAACAGAAAATATGTTTTGAGGGAGGACAATCCCCCACAACCCTCGGGGCAAGGGTTTTAAGTTATGCCCTGGGGGCATATAAGGTTTTATTGAAGGCGTTGTCGTAGAAACTTCAAAAAAGGCTCATTGGATTAGAAATTCAAAGAGCTAGTGCCCTTTTTAATAGTCAAAGTGATTGGAGTGCAACTAGCCCCCCCCACGCCCATCATTTCCCCAAACACATCCAATCCAAATTTTGAGATAGCAATTTTGTTCAGCGTTATTTATTTCCAGATAGAAAATATGTTTTTGAGGAGGACACTTCCCCACAACCCTTAGGGCAAGGGTTTTAAGTTATGCCCTGGGGGCATATAAGGTTTTTATAGAAGGCGTTGTCGCAGAAACTTCAAAAAGGCTCATTCGATTGGAAATTCAAAAGGCTAGTGCCCTTTTTAATAGTCGAAAGTGATTGGAGGGCAACTAGCCCCCCCCCCCTCCACGCCCATCATTCCCCAAAACACATCCAATCAAAATTTTTAGATAGCCATTTTGTTCAACACAGTTGATTTTCAGATAGAAAATATTTTTTGGGGGAGGACACTCCCGCACAACCCTCAGGGCAAGGGTTTTAAGCTATACCCTGGGAGTATATAATGTTTTTATAGAAAGCGGTGTGGTAGAAACTTCAAAAAAGGCTCCTTCGATTGGTAATTCAAAGGGCTAGTGCCCTTTTTAATAATCGAAAGTGATTTGAGGGCAACTAAGTCCCCTCTCACGCCCACCTTTTCCCCAAACACATCCAATCAAAGTTTTTGAGACAGCCATTTTATTAAACGTAGTTTTAAGTTCTGGAGATTAGTTCTTTGAGGATGACAACTCCCCCGCAGCCCTCAGGGCAAGGGTTGTAATTTAAGGATTCTCCGAATCCTTCATATTATTTCTTATGAACGGATGGAACGGATGCTCGTATAAACTTTAGAGAGGATTCATTTGATCGGAAATTGAAAGTTCTTGTTCACTTTTGAAGAGTCAAAAGAGATTGGAGGGCAACTACACCCCCCCCCCCCTCCACCACGCCCTAAATACATCAGATAAAAATTTTGAGATAGACATTTTGTTAAAATAGTTCAAAGTTCTGATAACAAAAACTCCAGTGGTCGACACAGCCCACCAGGGCCCAGGGGTAGGCGTTGTAAGTTATGTCCTGGGGGCATATAAATAATTAAACAATCATTAAATAAACAATCAATGCAAACAAACATACAATAAATATTAATGTAAATTCATAAATAAATTTAGTTTTTTTAATTAATTTTCTTATGTTACTAAGTTTTAGACAATAGAAAACTAAAGGTCATAAAGGCAATAAGGTTTCAATATTTTATTGTTTTTTAGTTGTGCACTAAGAAGAGTGAAAACAGGTCCACCAACGGGAAGGTTGTGCACAGCCAGCCCCGTCCACCCACCCTTTAGGATTAAACCCGACCCCCTAATATCTTCCCTTTTGTAGTGCAAATGTGAGGATAGCCTTATATAGTGCTTGTGAATTGTTATCTCTTTTGTAAAGTTATTTTAGTTTTTTTTAAATAATTTTTTTCTGTTTCTAAGTTTTAGACAATAGAAAACAAAAGGTCAAAGAGACCATAAGGCTTTAATGTTTTGTTGGGTCTTTTTCTAAAAACTTCTCATTTTGTTGTATACAGCCAGCCCTGCTCGCCCACCCCTTAGCATTAAAACCGACGACCTGACGCCCTGAACCTAAAAAGTTGAGTATAAATTTCAGCTTCCATTTTTATGAATATCCAAATTATATGAGGGGAATACGTTTGGGGGAGCATATTACACGGCTGGGAAATTTTTGCTGGATGGAATTTAACGCGGAAGAATTATCAGCATGAAAAGAAAATGTTCTTTGAGGGGGGAGGAGTTTCCAGGGGTGGGTTTTCCAAATGTGAACTATTCAAGGAGGGGACGACTAAACCCATTCAATAATATTCAAATTTTTAAATCTGAAAGTAACGGGAATAAAGAATCAACGGAAATGACAGAGATAGCACTTCAGGTTCCTTTAGACGATTTTGTTCGTGTCTTTTGAAAAAAGATATTTTCAAAAGACAGATTAATTTCATTTGTATTAATTTCTCTGTGGCTGCTCAATTATGCGTGTTAGAGGGGAGACTTCTCCCCACATCTGTCTCCTCTAAGGTTTCAGTTTTTATCTCAAGGCTTAAAAATGAACGCAATGCGATAAAAGTATAACTCAAAATAACTTATATAGAATAATATATGCACATAACACGGAACAATTAATCAAAATTGCATATATGAAATTGGGCTCACCCAAATGATAGGCTCACCCATGATTCCACAATCTATGAAATCAATCCTGCAATAACTGTAAATATAAAGTATTTTGAGCATTTTAACGTCTTTCACAACTAAAACGGTCCAACATTCAACAGCCCAATGAGTCTGTCTAATCTCCTAAATCGGGAACGGAGGAGATAAGTGAAGTTCCGCCCCGTGTTGGATGAGTCTCCAACTTCACCCTCCCGCTCTCCTACTGTCTACGCTTTTCTTTATGCCAACTAAGACACCCCACCCAAAGACTTTAATAAGGTAAAGTTTTGTATGGGAAGAACACATAGGAAATCTATTATAATTATCCAATTATAATGTTAAAAGACATACTCTGTGATAGATGCAAAATTGCTTTGGCACACAAAATCTATTAAGGTCAATTCCAAACAGTCGTGATCCCTTTGTGTCAGCAAGTGAAATGGTCAAAACACTCTTATTGGAGCTATTTTTTCAAGCCATTCATTGTTGTCAATCGCTGTCCACAAGTTATGCAAGCTGTCTTTTGTTCATATATAAGGTTTTTATCAAAGAGGTAATCGTATAGACTTTGAAAAAAGCCTAATTCGATTTAAATTGAAAGTTCTAGATCCGTTTTTTAAAGTCAAGAATAATCGGACAGTAAGCAACCTCCCCCCCCCCCATGCCGTAAAAACTTGAAACTTTTTGCAATAAAAAACAAACAAATTTTAATTAAATCAAAACTATAAAATTGAATCAAAGGCTATATGAGTCTTAAACAGTCTTGGAAAGTATAAACAAAATCAAATTGAATATTAGATATATAATGATATTAATTGTTGAAAAATCCATCAGTTCAAGATTTTTTTTTTCAATGTAATTTTTATTTTCATTTCCAATGCTGTGAGAACTGGAAAAGAATAAATTTGTAATATACGAGTAATTCGTTTTCAGTGAAGCGCCAATGACGCAGAAGGCCTTAGGTTTTTACAGTTAAAGAAGGGGCAGTATCCAAATTTTGTTTGTAGTGAAACTATATTTGTCTTGACCAATCTTGGAAAGAACTAATAAATTAAACTGAATATTTGATGTATAATGATATTAATTGCTGAAAGCTTAAAATTTTATTATGTATTATTTTATTATTATCAGTTCAAAATTTTACTGTAATTTTAATATTTATTTTCAGTATTAAGTACAAAAGAAAACATTTGTAATAGTATTCGTTTTCTGTAAAGCACCAATGATGCAGTAGGTTTTAGGCTTCTGCAGTGAGCCGAACTCTGCGATACCCGAACTCTTGTTTGTAGTTATTTTTATTCGATTCAAAATTGATTTGCATATTCAATTTAAGTTTCACTTGTTTTAAGATTTATTTATTCATTTACATTAATATATATATTGTATGTTTGTTCGCATTGATTGTTTATTTAATTTCTGTTCGTTTTAAGTTTCATTTATACTTTAATAACAAACTATTTTTTTTTCATTTAAAGCTTGATTTTCATATTTAATCTAAGCATTACTCGATTTAAGATCTATTTATTCATTTATATTATTACTTGTTGTATGTTTTTTGCTATAATTGTTTATTTAATTTCTGTTCGTTTTGGGTTTCATTCATTCTTTAATAGTAATTTCTGGTCGTTTTGAGTTTGAATTTTAACAGGTATTTGTATCTCCTGAGCTTAAGTTTAAAATGGCCTTTACTTTTCTTTGAAAAACTTATTTTTCGGAAAGTTTTTTTTAATTAATACTGAAAAAACGTCCCCTGAGTTGCATGAGGGCTGAGAAAAAGGGATGTTATGCAAAAATCGGTGATTCTGTTGAATGCGGATTAAATTAAACGGGTTCAGATGCACGGTTATGAAATTGGGTCTCATTTACATCTACATCAGAAGGGTGGAGGATAAACAGAGGTTTAGTTGAACGGGGATTAAGTTATATGGGTTGATGCTGTACGAGGGTTGTAACACTTTTTGGTATAAATCCAACATGCCTCCCCTTTGGATTTATTGAGAGTCCAAGCTAAAAGTTACATGTTCTTGGAATTTCTGAAAATCTATAGGAATATTGAATCTCCTGTTTCAGAGGTGGGAATGCCGTATGAGGCACGTTTGTTTCTAATAGATACTGCTAATCCTATAAAATAAACTGTTAACATAGATATTTATGTTAGCCAAAGAAGACTGTGTCTCATCAGTACAGGGGTTTTCACGCGAATTGTGGTATAAAACTAGCATTCTAGCCAAAGGAATACCGAAAAGCTAAAACTTACATGTTTTAGAATTACGATAAATCTATACAGATATTGAATATCCTCTTTCAGAGGCGGCAGTGCCGTATGAGGTGCCTTCGTTTCTAAAATGTATCATTGAGTTGAAAATGGGAGAATAAAGACTTTTCCCGCCTTAATTTTTGTTGTGTTTTTTTAACTGTCTCTTTCTATATTTTTAATATTGTTTGTCAATTTGGTTGAAAAAATAAAACCTTTTAATTACAATGTCTGTGTTTTAAGATGTATTATTTAGCACAAGTAAGGCAAGCATTTTCCTTTATTAATATCTTGAGAGCAATTGTCTCCTAGAGCGTGTCAAATTTTGAGAGTAACACGTCATTCTATTGTTTGCCAAAAATGGGGAGTCTTAGGTGTCACGCATTAGGTTAATTTTTGAATATTGAGAGTAGGACAAAATACTGGGAATAGCAGTTTTGTCCTCTCGGTTAGAGCTCGTTCCCCTTTGAAAAAAATTTCGAGTCCTAGCGGGGTCAGGGACTGAGGAAAAAGAATGAAAGATAAAAAAGCATTGTATGTTCCGGGCGAAAAAATAAAATGTTAAACAAAAAGTATCATGTGACAGTGATGCGCAATCATTACGTAAGGTGTGAGGTGTCGAAGCGGGGATCCCCCATGGGTTCCTGACGCAGGGTTACATAAAATTGCGTCATGCACATTAGACCTGATTTTTTGAAACTGTGCAGGTCATGTGACGTTATTGGAGTCCGGGGGTGTGCCGTGACCACATTGCATAGGTGGGACGGCCCGAGGGTTTGGTAGCTCCATGTATCTAATGTGCTATAAATGGCTTCTGCCTCCTGGGCAGGCATGTTTGGACATGATTTCGTACAAGTGTCTTGACATTTAGAGGGAATTTCACCTAGAAACAAGGGATGACCTTGGCTAGTAACCGCATTTATATTCAAATATATCCAAAGCAACAAATATAACCAACAATCATCAAACATAACCAACAACCAACAAACATGAGCAACAGGAATATTAATCATAACCAACATAACCATCAACAAACATAACCAACAAACATATAACCGCATAACCTTCAAACATAACCAACAAACATAACCATCAACCAACATAACCAACAAACATTATCAAAAAACATAAACAACATAACCAACAAACAACATCCAGCAATCATAACCCTCAAACCACAAAGCCAACAAACAAAACCAACAATCATAACCAACAAACCACATAACCAACAAACATAGTCAACATAACAAACAAACAACATCCAGAAATCATAACCATCAAACCTCATGACCAAGAAACATAACTGACAACCAACAAACATAACTAACAAACATAACCAACAAACATCAAACAACACACATAACCAACAAACATAACCAACAACCAACAGTCGTAACCAAAATCAACAAATATGGCCAACAAACATAACCTTCAACGAAAAAGCACAACCAACGAACGTTAAACATAACCAACAAACAACAAACATAACCAGCAGTCATAACCATCAACCAACAAATATAACCAACAAACATCAAACATAACCAACAAACATACCTAACAACCAACAAAGATAACCAACAAACAACAAACATAACCAACATAACCAACATCCAACAATCATAACCAACATCCAGCATCCAATGCTAAATTCCCTGTTTTAATTTCCCTATCTGTGTCACAGAAAGTAGTAAGGGTGTGTCGCGTGACGTAACAGGGCTCCGTTTGAAATCCAGTGCTGTTTTCCCTGTGGCTGCCGTAACGTCAGTGGGCTCCCGTGGGAATATTGCCAGGGCTATCACAGGAATTTTGCCAGGGATGGGGATCTTCCCAGGATAGTAATCTTGCTAGGGCTGGGAATCGTGCCAGGGCTGTCACAGAAACCAGTGAGGGTGTGTTGTGATGTCAGAAGGCTGTCATAGCAAAAGGGATATGGGTGAAACTCAATGCTAATTCCCTATGGGTGTTGTAGAATCAATGGATGGGCTACTGCTTATATTTTCCCCTTCAACAGCCTAAATACTGGATACGAATTTGACTATAGCCACAATTATATCCCATCTCCTGTAAACATTAGGGCAAGATGGAATTTAAGATTTAGACATTATTAAAATTTTTTGTGCAATAGTTCAGTGCCTCCTCTCCTCTCACTTAAATCCCACTATTCAATTTTTGCTCAATTTTTTGAAATTTAAAATTTGGGTTTGCCGGGTGAATAACGGTAAAGGTCAAATGAATAGAAAGGACACTGCTGGATAAAAAGCAACGTTTGGCACTTAGTTAACGCTAAGGTTTCGCCCTTATTAACTTACTTCATTGAAGGATGATAGACGAATAGACTTCACCGATCGATTTAAAATTAATCAAACAGTCTGTTGTAACGAATTGTAAGTAACAGAGCGACCCAGCTCAATAGTAATCGAAACTAAAAAAAAGAATTTTGATACCAAAAGATACAACAAAAGAATCGGATTTTAATGCTGAATTCAAATATATATCTTTCATCGAGTTTAGTCTTACCCATCAAACGTTAATAGCCTGAAAAAAATTTGCCTTATTTTCGAAAAAAGGGAATAACACCCCCTAAAAAGTGATGAAAATCACACCGTCAGATTCAGCGTATCAGAAAACCATGATATAGAGGTTTCAAGCTCCTATGTGCAAAAATGTGGAATTTTGTATTTTTTGCCATAAGAAAGATCCCAGATGCGTGTTTATTTGTTTTGTTTTTTTTTCCAGGGGTGATCCTATCTATCCAGTGGTCCTAGAATATCGCGAGAGGGCTCATTTAAACGGACAATAAAAGTTCTAGTGCTCTTTTAAGTAACCAACAAATTGGAGAGTAACTAGGCCCACTCCCTTGCTCATTTTTTCCCAAAGTCACCCGATCAACATTTTGAGATAGGCATTTTGTTCAAAAACGTCGAAAATTTAATAACTATGTCTTTGAGGATAACTTAATCCCCCACAGTCCCGGGGGGATGGCTGCAAGTTATGAACTTTGCCCATTGCTTGCATCTAGTATTGGTTATTGGGAAGTATACAAACGTTTTCAGGAGGGTTTTTTTCTGGGGGGTGGGGGGGTTACGTGGGAGGACCTTTCAAAGGAGATTGTTTTTATGCGGGAAGGGACATTTCTATGAAGGGAGTGCCGGATTTCTCAGCGTTATTTAAAAAACGATCAGAAATTAAATAAAAAAACAGTTTTTTTTAACTGAAAGTAAGAAGCAACATTAAAACTTAAAACGAACAGAAATTGTTACGTGTATGAGGGAGTTATCCCCCTAATCAATACCTCGCTCTTTACGCTAAAGTTTTTTCTAGTACTTTCAAAAGCACTATCTATTCTAATTAAACGGCCTTTGTGATCCAGGGGTCATTCTTAAAGAATCGGAACAAAATTCGAACTTTTAGTTGAAAAACTTGTTTTTTTTATTTAATTATAACCAAAAACTTTATATTGCTCAAGTTAACGCTTTAGATCATTCGCCTCTTAATCACACGAATGGAGCGGCATGGACAAGTGCTTGAGGAGAAAAACAATTTCCTGGAACAAGGATTTCTCCTAAAATTTATTCAAGGTTCATGCTATCATATGTAGGCTATAACTCCTACCACTGTCGTTACGAGCAAAAGTGTTTGGGGGGGAGAGGAGTTAGAGATTTTACCGATTTGCTGGTCATTTTTACAGACTGTTTTTGTCAATAATTAGCATAATCTCCGTTTCGAATATAATACGTAAAACCACTGCACAAGTCGGTAAAACCGCTGCATTTACCAACCGAGATTTAGATTTCGGTACATATCATGTCACTATTTTAATGCTGTTTATTTCACCAAATGGAAAATTGTGGCATCATCCGTAAAATCATGGCAGGAGTCGGTAAAACTGCTGCGTTTACCGACCAATTCGAAATTTCTGTAGATTACATGTCAGTATTCTCGTAGTCTTTATTGAACAGAACAAACAATTTTAGCAGCGTCGGAAAAATCGTGGAGCTTCGCACCACGATTTCACCGACTTGTTTTTTTTACCGAGTGACCAAAACATTATGGGGGGGGGGATTTCCCCCTCCCACCATACGTGGCGGCCCTGCCTCCTACTCCCATCCCCCTACGTCTATGGTTAGTTGGTTTTACTTAACAAAACGAAATGAGAATGCAAATCAATCAATGTAAAAAGTAGAAATTCAAATCTCTCTTACATGTTGTAGAATTAAAGTTGCTTGCGTCATTATTTACGTGGCTTAAGAAAAGATTCAACTCGGCCTTGACCATAAACTCCTAAATATTTGGAGCCTAGTTTTAACCGAAAGTGTGAATAATTAAGTAGTAAAGTAGCTTTCATTCTCTAAAACATCCTTTCAAATTCCATCCTTTTTTCTTTTGGTGTGAAGAGCTATTGCGTGTTGATGATGTAACTACAAAGCCGGGAAGTGACTTTTGAGGGGCAATTTCCCTGTTGCTGGGGTTAGGAGTTACAAAGCAAATTATTGTTAGAACTGAAGTATTTTAAAAATTATAATTTTGAAAATAATTAAAATCAATTTTACAAATTATAATTAGGGCCTTAGCACAAGGCGATGTTCGGGGGATAGGGTTATTGGCTTTGAACCCTCCCCAATGAAATTTTCCTTCGTTTAATAAATTGGTCGTAAAAGTTCAGTTAAAAAAAAACAAGCCCTCCTTAAGAAAATGGCAAACCTCCTCCGCACGGGAAAAAATTCTTATGATAAAGGCCCGCACCCTCTCTACGAACAAAAATCCTGGATACAGGCATGTCTCAGTGTTAGGGGTTTCCGAGCTATGCGCCCCTTGGCAAGGCCGTATGCAGAGGGGGTTTAGTGGGGTTTGACCCCCCCCCCCGAAATGTTTGTTTGGCTCTTAAAAACGTAACAAAAATGGATATAAACAAATTTTGTATGCGTTTTTTTGTTTTTTTTGTGCAACACCCCCCCCCCCAAAAAAAAAAAATAATAATCTTTGAGTAAAACCCCCACCGAAAAAAATCCTGGGTACGGCCTTGCCCCTTAGTAATTGAAAAGTGCACCTATGGTCACTCTTATACCCTTCCCCACACCCCATCAACAACCTTTCAGTAAAAAGGTTGTTATGGAAAAGGGACGTACGCCGAGGGGCAGCGCTTCTTATTCAAATTGCCAAGTATTTTTGTGTTCTTGGGTTCCCGAAAGAACATTCCCGTGTAGGCTATGTTTCTGGTATACTGTATCTTCATTGAACCAAATTCATGCAATTCGCATTACTAGGAACATAACAGGTGCCAATAGCCCCTGCAATGCGTAACACCGAATTCTGATAAACACTTACAACTAAGATAAGATTCAACAGCTTTAGAAAAGGAGCGGTTATTTGACCAAACTTGGGGTAAAAGATGGTGTTACTACATAAAACAAAGTTATTTTTTATTTAAAAATTTAATTTAATTAAAACACAAACGAACAGCAATAAAATGTACAGGAAGGTAGCTGCCAAATTTAGTGAAACTAGGGAATAAATAACATTAGTATAGGCAAGTCCATATCTAGAAGAGAGAGGTTACTGGATTTGCACCTCCCCCCCCCCTAAGTTTTTGTCCGACCCGCAAAAAAGTATCAAAAATGTATATAAGCAAATTTCTGATGCTTGTAAAGTTTTTCTGATCATTCCCCCTCCGAACAAAATACACCCTCCAAAGGTAAAACCTAGAAATGGCCCTGAGCATTGGCTCTTTGAAGTCGCTACAGTGGAGCGATGCTTAGATTCTCCTTTGGATCCAAAGAATATGAAAGCCTTGATGACGATGGGTGTTATAACATGTAGGCTATAATAGACTATTCAAAGCATTTTCTTGTTATTTCTGTTTCCCATTTCAGTGGTTCAAGCGTGACGTTAAATCATTTAATGTCACCATGTGTGACGTTTCAGTAGGAGAATGACGTTTCAGTAGCACGTATAACGTCAAGCATAAAGCGTTACGCAAAAACAAATGCCGTTTATAAATCTTGATTTTTCTTATCGACAGGTGTGACTGTGATGTGGCACGGGCATTACTCATCGGTATGCTAATTTGTGATTCATAAATATCCCGAACTATGAGTCATAAAGCCATGAACTCAGAGGCAATACTTAGTATGTATTTTTGCAAACTTCTTGGTTTGCTACCAGCAAAGGGATTCTTAGGTTTCTCTCCTGGCGTTTGAATTAAACCTGTGGTGAATTCTCATCTTGATATTTGTCCTAGTGCTTATTTTGATCAGTCCGGCTAACTAGCTTTATTTCAAATTAACTTAAAAAAGGTAAAACGAACAAAAATTATTGCTTCGCAGATGACACAAGATATATATTTTCAAAACTAGCTCAAATAAACTGATATTTTCAATATCGATTAATTAGCGCTTTATATGTAGCACAAAACAGAAATTAACCGAAACAAATTTTTTTTTCCAATTAATTGTTGCTCTTTTTTTAAATATACAAAACGAAACCTTACATAAAATATTTTTGTTTAACTTGGGTGATGACAATAAAGAAGTGAACATGATTTCTTAAAAAGTTAACTAAACTTAGGTTTCACTTCTGACATCCCTTGGATTTTCGCACAAGATGTGTGCAACTTGTCACGTAAATAAAGAGTCTCAAGGGTGTGTCACTATCGCTACATTTAAGAATTTGCTATAAGAAAATCATTTGTTTTCATAAACATATTTTTTTTCCAAAGCGCATTTATTTGGTTCCCACTTACTAAGGGGTGGGAATAGGTAAGAGGGGGGATTGTAAGCCTCCCGATAAGGATGTTAAACCATGAGGATTATAATAGTAATACCTTTGTTATGCTTCTCAGGATTTTCACTCTAAAAATGGGACTAATAAGTTTCATATGGCATTTTATGAAGGAGTTATGAACTCGATTTTATAAAATACATTAGCTTTAAGACTACTGCCCTTTCCAATATTTGGGAGAGGGGCCAAAACCCTTCTGTTTGGGGATTTTCAACCACGAAAAATGAATTGGGTCTACTGAAATTCCCATTACCTGGTATCTTGAGCTTTTTTAGGGGAAAATTGAAGTTTTGCAAACAAATTCTCGGAAAACGCTGCTTTGCAGTGGTGCAATCTCTTCTCTTACTTAAATTGGTCATTATCTGATGATGACTTATCAACAACTTAGTGATAAACAACACTCATGCCATATCAGCTCACAATATGGATAAAGACGGGGCTTACTGTGGCATTAGCGTTATACTCTAAGGCTTAATCCGAACAATGTAGTACCTTTTTAAGAGGACTAGGGGGACTCAAAACCTCCACTTAAAACTATTGGAATGCTAAAAAAACGATTGGCTGTCTTAAAATTTGCATTACCTGGGAATTTGACCGTCCTTGCAATATCTGGGAATTTGCATTACCCGACAATTTGACCGTCCTTAGGTGAAAATGGATGTTTTGTGGCACAAACTGGCAGAAAATGCCACTTTGCTGTGGAAAAATCTCTTTTATTACTAAAAAGGTGTTAACGATTAATAAAAACCTTAGGAATCACTGCAGTATTTATATCATTTTCAACTGATGATTTACGAATAAACATAGTGTTGCATTCACGTCATACTTTACTGGTGTTGCAATCCTTTTTAGGGAAATTGATGTTTGTGTCAAAAAATCACAGAAAGTGCCACTTGGCTGTGCTTTGTCAAAATAGGGGGCTCAAAGTCTTCTGTTCAGCGTTTTAGACCATGACAAATCCATTTTCTATCGTAGAATTTCCATTCTCTGGGATTTGTGGCACCATCTCTTTTTACTTAAAAAAGGCACTAGATATGACGAATTTACGTCAATGCTTTCCATGCAAAAAAAAGATTTTTCTTGTTGCTCAAAGTTGGGGCCGTAATTCTCCTGTGGAAGGTATTTTACCATGGCGATTCCAAAGGTGTTATTTCATTTTGACACAGTGCCATTTCCAATGGATTTCAAAATCTTTTTGATACCCCTATAAATTTGCTATTACAATAGAAGTTTACTAGCATAATCAATGAAATAATAGTTATCATTCCTGAATCAGTTACATATGGCAATTCTTTCTACAAGACAATTTTTTCATAACGTGTTTGTAAACTTTTGGTTATATGGGCCTTGGCTCTTTACTTGGTTTCACGATATACTATTCCTGTACCCCCCCTCCCCTCTCTCTTTTTCCTTATTATGGAAGACAGGCCTCTGTGCGCGAGTTCCATGAAAGGGGATGTTCCTATTGATTCCAATCTTGAAGTTCTATAAATAAATAACAATTCTAGTTACAGAAAAGAGGAAGTTCGGATTATTGACAGCAGAGGAAAAAGAGGAAAAGGGAATTTAAAGTAAAATAGTAATAAGGGCAAGGGAAATCGAATCACTATGCATTGTGTACACCTACGATAAAAGAAAGACAAATGGGGCCCTTTTCAAATTGGTTTATTAAAAACATTGTCAAAAAAAGAAACTTCAAGGAAATCGTATGATTTTGGCTTGCTATTTAAATCTTGGACAAAGCAAATATATTCAGTCAAAGTTTTTGAATAGCAGTAATCTTGTAAAACAAATTTAAATAATAGTTTTGCTACAAAAGTATTTTGGACTTGGTGATGGAAGCTTATTCAAGTTGACTGAAAATCTGCAGAGTTGTTGACCTTCTATAGGGCTGACTTGAGCCTCATCCTCTTCCACCTTTGTATATAGATATTGTTATATCTTTTGTTATATCACCCTTGTATATAATATTGTTCCACCATTCTATTATAAGAATACTAGTGTATTACATTTTGTTATAACTGCTTGTTTGTTTAAGTAAAGGCATTTTGATGTCAAAAGGCTTCTGTTTGGTTGTTAAAAAAAATTGATGTGGAGAATGAATACAACCAGATTTGTCTCCCAATTCAGGCTCCCTGTGTCCTGAACTCTTAAGTGCCAGATCAGCCATGGATATTTCCATGGCCAGATCACCCAAAGCATATGAGCATAAAAAACGCACTGAGAATCGATATGACCGCATTTCCCCCTAAAATTTATTATTCTAGGTAAGTTAAAAAGCCTAATATTCCCTTAAAGTTTCAACTTGATACCCTAAGCTATATTTAACAAACCGAAGAGAAGCCTTTTTTACAACCTGGTAGTGCAATGTGTCTTTTTATTTATCTCACTTCAGAACCTGCATAAATTATAAGTCTCATAGGAGCTTATAGTGCAAAAACGTTATTTTTGTCTCGATTGGAAAGAAAAATTGCTTAGCCCCATCCCCTCCCCAATCCTTAAACTTGAATTTACCTTGCCTATCCTCCCCTTTTTTCTCCAGCAACACCTGGGAATTTCAGCTTCATCCCCCAAGCCATTCCAAAGATTTTGCAGACATGCTATATCGATGACCTAAATACACATAATGTCGTTTGATTTACCTCAGCTCCAGGGGGAGATATAAAATTAATGTTGGGGGGGGGCATTAAAGAAATCAGGCTCCCAAATGGTACTCCGCCCTCAAATTCTGAATACGACCCATTCCTAGATATTGTAAATAGTCTGAAAAATTAGGTACGAATAGTGTCTTTTGATTTAATTAGGTACATACGTCGTTTTCAAAGTATGCTTTCATCCTTTCTTTTTTCGAAAAATATTTTTTAATTCACTAAAATGAAAAATCAAGTCAAACTAAAAAAAAACAGAAATTACAGCATATAGAAGCCTAACTACCTCCCCCTTAACCTTCTAAAAGCCAGAACGTCATTTACGCTTTATTGAAACAATATAAATGTCAAACATTTTCTGTTTTGTAATTAAAACATTAGTAAATAAAAATAGCTGAAAATCATAGGATTCAATATCATTCTATATTATACAATAATTCTCTTTCCTTAGCTCTTTTCAGTAATCTTGATTATCTTCAATAATCTTGATGATTATGGTGTTATCCAATCCCGCTTTCTAAGGTTATAATGAGAGAAAGGTTGACATGGTCAGGGCACGGTTTGCGGATGAAGGATGACAGATTGCCAAAGATTGTCCTTTTCGGCCAACCGTCTAAGGCTAAATGGAAAGCAGGTCGTCCGCGGTTGGGGTGGGAGGATGTCGTAAAGAAAGGTTGAAGGGAAATGGAAACTACATTGGAGGGTGTAAGGAAGGAGGCTTTGAATCTATTAGGATAGAAGAGGAGCATGCGTAGTTGTGTTGGCCTCAGGCGGCTTGGAGCAGCGGTGAGTTGTTAGTAGTAGTAGTAGTGGTGTTATGGCGATTTTCTGTCTTTTTGCTGTTTTTATTGTTGTTGTTAATATTCTGAAGAATAAAAACCACGCTGTACAAAATACATATGGTTTTCAGTGAAATCAATAACACCCGAACCGTTGTAGTGTGTGACATCACACTATTTTGTACGGTTTTTCAAGGCTCGCGAAATCAATTTCTTGTGTTGTTGTTACGGAAAATAAAAAAACGTATTGCTTGAAACAAAATCTGTTTTATATAACCGTGATTTAAGTTTAATGTATAGTGGTGGAACCATGCTGACCCCTATCCTATAGACTTCCTGGAATGAGTTGTTAGCATGGCCGTACGCAGGGGGAGAGATTCCCCCCCCCACACTAAACGTTTGCCTGACTCGTGAAACGTAACAAAAAAGGATATAAACAAATTTGTGTGCGTTTTTTTTGTACCCCCCCCCCGGAAAAAAGTCCTTGCGTAAAACACCCCTCGAAAAAAAATTCTGGATACGGCGGTGTTAGTTAGTAGAAGTGGTAGTGTTGTGATGATTTTCTGTCTTTTTTTCTGTTGGTATTGTTGTTGCTTATGTTCTGCCGAATAAAAACCTCACTGTTCAAAATACATATCGTAAAAGAATTTTGTTTTTCTTTGTTGTACTTCGCTGTAACTGTTTGTCTTTATTAAGTACGTGTCGAGGTTATTTATTAAAGGAGTTCTGTTTAGTGGTTTTGCAAAAATTAAAAGACAAAACAGGTCGTAATGGATAAGTACATACAGTTTCGTTAATTTTTTGTCTATTTTGAGGCTCCCTTGGTCTTCCTCAACCCCCCCCCCTAAAAAAAAAATCTGTAACAATGAGTCAACTTTTAGGCTGGGGAGGATGTTAAAATTTTCTGCAGTGAATAAAAGATAAGGAGAATCTGGATTTTTATGCGACAATCCCCAGTAAGGGGATGTAAACTCGGAATGCAGGTATATAATCTTCATGGTTGTAGCTTTAGTTTTAAAACACATTAGTGCAAAAAAAAATCCAATTTTAAGCGTTTTGCATCGGTATTATTACATTTTTGTCCAAAATTTTATGTCCCGGTTAAGGTTTTGAGCAGTCGTCTTTAAAAAACAGGGACAAAAAGGCAAACTTTGGCGCAAAGAACGCGGAATTCAGGAGGGGCAGCCTCCCTGATATATGGAATAACGTTTGCTCTTTTTAATTTCCAATGTTGCTTTTTATCTTTATTTGAACACTATCTTTATTTACTCAAACATTTCGTGATAACGAACTGTAAGTAAAGAGCGACACGGCTCAATAGTAACCGAAACTCTAAAAAACGGAATTTTGATACCATGTAGATATATAAAAGAATTATATTTTATGCTGATTTAAAATATACAAGTTTAATTAAGTTTAGTCTTACCCATCAAAGGCTACGGCCCTGAGAAAATTTGCCTGATTTTCGAAAAAAGGAGGATGTACCCTCTAAAATCCATAGAATCTTAATGAAAATCCCACCATCAGATTCAGCGTATCAGAGAACCCTGCTGTAGAGGTGTCAAGTTCCTATCTGCAGAATGTGGAATTTTGTATTTTTTGCCATAAGAAAGGTCATGGATGCCATTGTGTTTATTTGTTTGTTTTTTGTTTTGTTTTTTCAGTGGTGATCGTATTTACCCAGTGGTCCTAGAATATCGGAAAAGGGCTCATTCGAACGGAAATTAAAGGTTCTAGTGCCCTTTTTAAGCGACCAAAAAAATTGGAGGGCAACTAGGCCCTCTCCCACGGCCCTTTTTTCTCAAAGTCGTCCGATCAAAATGTTGAGATAGCCATTTTGTTCAACATAGTTCAAAGGCCTAATAAATATACCTTTAGAGATTTCATGACCCCCCACAGCCTCTAGGGAAAGGTTTTTAAGTTACAAAATTTGCCCATTGTTTACGAGTAGTATTTGCTATTGGGAAGTATGCATACATTTTTCGGGAGAGGGGGCCAACTTTTCTACAGGTGGGATTTTCCACGGGGACAATTTGTCGTGGGGAGGGAGGCTTTCAGGGGTGAATTTTTCAGGGAAAATTTTACACTGGTGAAATTTGCTAGAATTTCTATACGATATTGTTCTTATGTCTTGGTTTCTCTTTGTCGATTCAATTTTACGCGTGGAGATGTTAAGGGTAAGCGTCCGGGGTAAATTTTCACCAGGATTGAATTGTCTAGTGCAATGGTTCTCAAACTTATTTAGACACTTTAGCCTACCCCTTTTTACCCACAAAACATTTTTGGCACCCTTTCTCAGTTACCGGTACTAAGTAAACCATAGCTAAAATGTAAATAAAATTGACAGTCCTAGAGTTAAAGGGTTGAGTGATTTTTTTTTTGTTGGCTGGCCGTGTACCCCTAAAAAATTTGCGCACCCCTAAAGGGTACGCATACCACGACTTGAGACCAGAATAAATCGGTCAAGAGGAGGGATTTTTCCATTGAGGCTTAGCCAAATTTCCTGGCATTATTTAAGATACGA
Source organism: Artemia sinica (assembly GCA_027921565.1). NCBI lineage: Eukaryota > Metazoa > Arthropoda > Branchiopoda > Anostraca > Artemiidae > Artemia > Artemia sinica. The sequence goes on from CM051270.1 coordinate 49,332,688, forward strand.
TCAGAAATTAAATATAAAAAAAACATTTTTTTTTCAACTGAAAGTAAGGAGCAACATTAAAACTTAAAACGAACAGAAATTATTACGTATATGAGGTGGTTCGCGCTCTCGTCAATGCCTCGCTCTTTAGGCTAAAGTTTTTTTTAGTACTCTCATAAGAGCTATTTATTTTGATTAAACCCTTTGTGATTCAGGGGTCATTCTTAAAGAGTTTGAACAAAATCCGAACTTTAGCGTAAAGAGCGAGGTATTGACGAGGGGGCAAACCCTCTCATATACATAATAAAATATACGAATAGAAGACTTCGGTACGGAAGTGAATTCGTAAGACACGTATATTTATTACTAATAAAACGTTCTTATATAAAAATAAAAGATCTAGTGCCCTTTTTAAGTAACCGAAAAATTTGGAGGGCAACTAGGCCCCCTCCCCCGCCATTTTTCGTCCGCCACTTCAGTTGAAATCGTCCGACCAAAATTTTGAGGAAGCCATTTAGCCAAAAAAGTATATTTAATATACAAATTTCGTTTTAATTATTCTTGTATTGTGAGCCAAAATCAAAACCTGCATTAATCCAAAAACATTCAGAAATTAGATAAAAAATAAGTTTTTAAACTGAAAATAAGAAGCAACATTTAGCTTAAAACGAACAGAAATTATTCCGCGTATGAAAGGGAATATCCCCTCCTCAACGCCTCCCTCCTTACGCTAAAGTTTGACTCTTTCTCACAACTCTATTTTTTAAAACAATGAAAAAAAAACTTTAGCATAAAGAACGAGGCGTTGAGGAGGGGACAGCCCCTTTCATATACGGAATAATTTCTGTTTGTTTTAAGTTTTATTGTTGCTCCTTACTTTCTGTTAAAAAAAACTTGTTTTTTTTTTATTTAATCCGAAACAGGACCGATGGCAATGCTTGTCCGCGAAATTTTCAAATATCTTCCCATAATTTTCCCTGTCTAAAAATGAGCACTCCTGATTTCCTTCATGAATGATTATTCATGCAAATATTGTCTTCAATTAGCTTTGGCATTGCGTCCCTGATAATCCTAGATCAATTAATACAAATTCTACCGACCACTTTATAACCTTCAAAATTTTTCAAATTCCGATCAACTTCCAATCTGCAGCGAAATTCCGGAAGTGCCACCTGATTGTCAATACGCCGATAGAGTAGAGAAGAGAGACTTGTCATTTTCTCCCCATAAGGATGACCAGTTGAAGGTCGTCGGCAATGGCCGCACCTGTAAAAGAATGCGGTCAAACTTTCTTTGATTTATTCTTGGGACGAGAAAAAATAAAAAAAAGTGATGGTTCAACCATTCAGAGAAATTTAATGCTATGACGTTTCGGTTGAGGTTGTAAGACTGGTTACTATCTAGGTAAAGAAGTCTGTATATCTTGAAAGTAGGCCTACATTCGTAGTGCCAATATTTATACTTGGCAATGGTAATGCTATTTATGTCGTAATTACGAGAAGCGTTTACGTACTCATATGCAGTACTATAATAAAGCAGAAACCGTTTAGTTCACTTTCTGCAGGCGAAAACCTCAATATTAAGTGGTTAAGCTTTAAAGTTGGTCAAATCCATATTTTCAAATCAGGCACAGACGCTGAAAAATTTTCCAGAGGGCTCAATAATAACAAAAATATATTTTATTTGTGCAAGAAATGCCCAGAAGTGCCCTTCAGACGCCCTGTTTCGAATGAAATAGCTAAAACTCAGTGCTCTAGGACGAATCTACGAGCTGAGTTCTAATTCGTGCATTGGCTGTGATCTTTCAGCAGTTGATGAAGGGAGGTGACAATATCTTATACCTTTCTATTGCAAACATGGAGCAGTGCTCTTGTTATTCCCGAGTTTTCCGGGGTTCTTTCAAATTTCCTCGAAAGAGAATTGGGTTCTCGGAAATTTCCAAGAAAATTAACTTTACCAAAAATTAACGATTTGGTTTTTAGTTAACGTCCACGGATTTAAGAACGTAAATTTTTAGGAAGATTTCAGAAAACCTAGTTTTCATAAGGAAAAATTGAGGGAAATTAAAAAAAATGGGGGCGACGCAGCAGTGATTTAAATCTAACTCGGCATTCAAAACGTAAAATATTTCACATTATATATTTTTTAAGAGAACGAAATTTTGAGTTTTACATTTTGAATTTTCAATTACAATTAATGAAAAGCTGTTTTCACAAGGGTGCTTTATTTGATCTTGAAGAAAATATAAAAAAAGCTCCAAACACCAACAGTTGGAGACATGGCACATTTCGGCAAAATATGAACGTCTGGTTTTTTTTCAGACGCAACTAAAATAACGGAAAGCGAGTTGGACCAATCGAACGAGCGTCTTTTTATTTATATATTAATTTTGAATAAAAAGCGTTGTACAGCACTGTTTGAATCACTGCAGCTGAACTGGTATTGCCTTTGATCTCTGCTTTCACCGGAAAATAATCATAGCAAATTAGTGCACAATAATAACAGAAAGTAAGGGCTCAAGCTATGGTGTCAGCTTCCGAAGCCTATCGCCTAAAAATTGTAAACCTAGACTCTATCCACGTGTGCGCTTAAACCTCCACATAATCAAAAGGCAATATTGCACACATGCAAACATGCATAAGATAATTTTTCCTTAATTCAAAAAACAAAAAATCCCTGTAATAAAAAACAAAAAATCCCATGCTTTGAAGAAGATGTGAAGTTTGTTTGGTGTTGGGCAGGAATATGACAACCAATTAAATTGTGACTTACACAGAAAATGTAAAAATTATTGGAAGCCTCATAAAACAATCTCAAGTTTTAATAGGGACAGGGTTTAGACCCTAATCTCCCACTACCTATGTAGAGGGCTTGGGCCCAGTTCCCTTCCTCCTTAAACCCAGTTAATTTTAAATTTCTGGGCCCTTCAAATTCCAATTACAGAATAAAATTCTTTTGTTATTGCCCCCTCCACTAGAATTTATTATTACCCTCCCCCAAAAAATCCTGCTGAACCCCCTGCTTATGGTTCCTGCTGAACCCCCTCTATACCTGTCCAAATATATAGCTGGAACACCCTTGGACAGAGCCGTTCCTAGGGAGGGGGCAGCCAGGTCAGCTGCCTCAAGCGCCCCAACATGGGGGGATTGCCCACATGGATCAAATTCTCCACTCTCTGCTTTTTTTTGCTTAAATAATTTCTTAGACCAAACTGCTTTTTGCTTATATTTGACTTCGGAAGGGGGTGCCTGCAATTAATTTTTTCCCGGGCACCACAACCCTGGGAACGGCTTTGCCCATGGGTGTTCATAGAAACATAAAGGATGATACATATAGCTCATCTTGAGTAACGTAAAGGAGCTCACCTTGAGCTCATCTTCAGTAAAAGACGGACTTGTTAGCAGTGATTCAAAACGCGTTATGTAATCCTACTTTTCAAAGAGATATTTACTCAATAAAAATACTAAATAAAATCGTTCAATTGGTCTGATCTGCTTTCCGGTGCTTTATTTTTTTATCACGATAATTAAGTGTTTCTACTTTTCTGAGGATCCGGTGCATCTCGTATTCTCAACAGCAGCAACGTGGAGCATCAAGCATCAAAAAAATCAAGCATCAAACACCATCAAGCAAATTATAGGAAAAACATAAGAAACTACATGAAACATCAACAAACCTCAGGATTTCCAGTAAGAGGTTAAAGGCCCTAAAGTCCCCTCCATCCGTCCACGAACATGCCTAGAATACCCATGGGTATGAGGTGTCCCTCCAAAATTTAATATCATGCAATTCACCTTTTTAAGTTCCGCCTTGCACCTCTGGACTATCTTTAAAAATTGTCAGCGTTTGCTCAAGTCAAAGTTTCCCAAATACCACATATGGTACTGACGTTCCGCTTGTGATGATTTTTCATAAACTATGGTGTATTTTCTTCTTATAGTAGGCCTATATTTGGCTATATTTTCACTTAAGTTGTAATTTGGGTATTTATTTTTCTTATAGTACATTTTGTAATTTGAGTAATTTTTTTTCCTATAGCACATTTTGGTATGCTTTCACAAAAATTATAATTTGGGTAATGTTTTTCGTATAGTAGATTTTGGTATATTTTCACTAATATTGGTAGTTTTTTTAAAGTAAATTTGGATATATTTTCACTAAAATGGAAATTTCAATAAATACGGGCATTTTTTTATATGCTTGATACTTCATGCAACCTCAGTGGTTTGAAAATTATAAAGCTTTTAGAGCAAAGTCACATTCTTCTTAGTGTTGCCCACTTAAGTTTTGATATTAAATCAGCAAAACTGATTATTTAAAATTTGCAATGCTTTTCATCCGTAAAGATTCATGCTGATTCTCAGAGACAACTACACCTTCAAAGGAAAGCCACGCCTCGGCCCTCCAAAGGTAAAAGTACGTATCTACACTTTTCATTATTTCGATAAATCACGGCTCAAAGTTTGAGTACTTTTGAGAGCTTCAAATACGGTTTACGGTGAAACTGGACACTGGCTAATTCTGGAAATTAGTTAAATAGGTAAACAAATATGGGGATTTCATATTTTTAAGTAAAATTTTCTATTATTACTGCCCCGAAGCCTGAAACAGTAGATACGTACTTTTACCATTGGACCGTTACTCATATAAAGAGGCGCTCTCAAAAGGTAAAAGTGCGTATATGACATATACGTACTTTTACCTTTGACTCGAGACTCGAATTCGAATGAAGTCCCAAAGGTAAAAGTCTGTATAAAACATAAAACGCACTTTTACTCTGCCCAAAACCCCGTATCTATGACGTATACCGAAGGTAAAACCACGTATGAAGCATGTACAACAAGTCATTTTTTTATTCAAATAATTAGAAGTTAAAAAATAAAAAAAATAAAAAGAAATCACTGAAATACTGCAGGCAGCTAAGAAACACAGCCGTGCTTCAGCAAATCGACAGAAGCTGTTGATGAAGGCATAGTGCGCCAAAATGTACGGCGATTCTCATTCATAAAAGGTACAAGTTTTTCTAAGATGGCCTTTTTCTTTTCTGGCTTTACCCCCCTTGCGCCAAGAATCGGATCTGGCAAAGGATACTTTGCCTCTTTGATTGTACTAACCAGCTTTTTTGGCACAAAACTTAGACTCTTTTCTTCACCCTCAGGGCTAGTTTTATAGAACAGTTCTGTTTTTCCCTACTTAAAACAGACCTCACTGAACTCATCAATGGTCACGCCCAAGTTCTTCATGACGATGCCAGGAGCTTTTAAGCTTTTCCACTGGCAAAAGTCTTCTATGTCCATTTTCACGGCTTTCGTGAATTTTCTACTTTTTTCTATGGTGTCGCACAAATCCTCAAAGTCAAGAACATCCCTTTTTCGAATTCGAGACTCAATCGATCCGTGTATGGAGTCAGCCCCCATGTGCGTATGGCCTTTCACTAGATACTTGATACGAATCGTTTCAGGTCCTCCTTCACTGTTGACTATCAGTACAAATTCACTAAAAATTGTCCAATTTTTGTTCTGGGCACAGCAATTGTCAGTATAAAAAATGAAGTGCAAGATATCCCTATTCATCTTTAAGACCTTGTGGAAGGCACTACCTATATCAGGTGCATCACGTCCTTGTCGAGATTCGTTCCAAACAACGCAAAGGTTCTGGTTTTGTTGGGTGGCCTTAACGGGGGCAAACGTCTCATTAAAACACACGAGTCTTGATAGAAAAAAGGCCTCCTTTCTGCTGTGCATGATGGGAAGCAATAACACTTTTTGTAGGTCCACGGTGAACAACATGGTAGTTGAATCTTTTTCGTATTTCTGCTTATCTTCAGAAAATGCTTTTGAAACCTGTTCAACAAGATCTATGTGCTTTCTGTACAGTTCAGTCTCTTTCTCGGTTGCCTCACCATTTGTACCAGGATTTCTCGCAGCCCCTACTTTCTCTTTTAATAGTGTGCAAATGTCACAGCTGTCACTTTGGGGCATGCACAATGATACTTTCATACCATTAAGAATCTTCCTATATGTCTCACCACAGATTTTATTTGCTGGATATTTTTCATTAAAGTCTTCTGCCATAAATTTGTAGCTCAAATCACGAGAAAGGTACCGAACATTTGGAGCGTGAGCTCGACGATAGTGTGGAATTGCTGGCTGAAAGCTTTCAATGTGCTGCATCACAAGGCTTCGATCAACTTTGTTTGGTGGCCCTGCCACTTTATGGCCCCTTCCGTCCTTGAGCTCATTCCCAAGAGCATCCCTTTCAATTTTTGACTTGATTGTAAAAATTACTCTGTCATTCTTGCCTAATCCTAGACAACCAAGGAATGTAGACTTGCAAACTGGCAAGTTTTCAACTTTTGGGGTAAGTGTGGGGTCGTCATTCGAATTTCTGGGAAGGCTGTACCTAACTGTAGTTTTTTTTCTACACGCAGCTTCTGGGGCAATAGTCCTTCTTTTAACTGGTAGGAATGTCAGCAAAGAAGCGAGCCACATTTGTCTTGATTTATATTCTTTGCTCCAACATGTGTCATAAATTTTCCTGAATTCTACACTGGAAAACTTCAAACATGAGTTTGTACATTTGTTAGATTTACAGCCAGGTTCGTCAGGAAATGGATACTTCTTAACATCTCTTTCAAATTTATCTTTTTCTGAGCGAACTCGTTTTGGAGTAAGGTCAACAATAGACCTTCCTTCTCCTCCACCATTTTCTTCACGTCTATTTTCTCTATCTTGTCCCACAGACCTTGCTGCTACAGCGTCAATTACACACATGACATGGTCTGAGGAATCAGGTTCACAAACAGCATTGTTGCTTTCATTAGATGGTTGATTGTCCAAATTTAGCTGGTCATCTTGGGTCTCATAAGCTGCTGCATCCGAAGCCGAATCTTCCAAGGGCAGGAAAGGATCGGTAGGAAAATGGATCAGATTGTACTCTGGATGATCTGATGTAAGATCATTACTGACCGAAAGAGGAACTAAATCTGTAAAGAGCTTTCTCCTCTTCTTCAAAGTTGTCTGCCTTTCATCATCAGAAGACCCAAATGTCCCTTCAACGTCCTCCCAGTCAATATCAGACTCATCACTATCACCTCTACTTAAATCTTCTTTTTCGAATTCTTCATCAGCAAAGTGTTTTAACTGTGCCTTAGTTTTAGCTTCTCCATCAGTGGTGTCCCTTGATCGAGAATGTCCAGAAAAATTGGGTGATATGTCTGTTGTTTGATTTATCTGGATGATTTCTGGGGGGGAACAGGAACTAGCTCCTCGTTGCTCTTCACTGGAAGATGGCAAGTCGGTATTTGAAGTTGATGCCTCATTTGTACTTGCTTGACATGCCAATGTCCTGAAAAATTGGAATTCTAAGAACTTGTTATCAACCTTGATTATCTCAGATGAAAGAGGGGGTTCTAGGGCTATTTTGATACATTTTTTTTTGTTTCTAAGGTAAGCAATATTTAGAGGCCCTCAATTTTTTCTCAATGTTGTAATAGTTGACCAAACTAATCCCTGATTATCTCAGATGACAGAGAAGGTTCTAGGGGTTATTTTGATGCATCCCTTGTTTTTTATTTTATTTCAAAGGTAAGTCATGTTTGTAGGCAATACTAAAAAAATGGCTTTAGGTGGTTGGTTGGTAATTTGGTATGACGCTGCTCTCCTGTACTAATTCGACAGCTACATAGCTAGCTGTGTAAACTGGTTGTAGCGGGTCTGTTGTACCTACCTGGTAGTACAGATGGGGTTTTACCAGAGGGTTTAGGCCTACTTGGAGAAAAGGTTCCAAAATAGCATGAAGCAAAATTTTCTTACCTTAAATCTCTTTCCTTTTGTATAACCAACGCTCTCTGTAAATTTAGAAAGCCTCTTGACATTCTATGCCAGTACTCTTTAATAGCTCAGAGTTGCTGGTTGTTCAGCTCTGCTCTGGTAAACAAACAATGATGATTGTGCTGAATCATGACATATACGTACTTTGACCTTTGGTTTCCTTTCTCATTTTAATGTGCCGGCCAAAGGCAAAAGTACGTACCAAGGGTGAAAGTACGTATCTACACAGATACGTACTTTTACCTTTGGATGCGCCCAGAAATTTTTCAGATACGTACTTTATCCATATGCTATTTCCGTTAATATTTGGACTAGAGCCTTCTTACATATACCATTCGATTCAGCACATTTTTTTTAGTATGGTGGTGGCATTAAGTCGAGAAGTGAAAAATTGTGCATATACGTACTTTTACCTTTGGAGGGCCGGCCTTCTTAAGGCGGTTTGGTGCCATCTGTTTTTACCTTATTTTCTTGGTGTTTTACCAAAATTTCTTTTTTAAATATTTGGGGCCCACTACCACCTAAAACTGCTCAGCTGAATATGGGGGTCCTCTTCATCAAAAATTGAACTACTGATTTTTCCTGATTTTACTGAATCTTTGGATTCTGGGTCTGACATGGAATGGATTACCTTTAGGCCATATTTAATAGACATAAGAAATCATACCCCCAAATTTTTGTGAATCGATTAACCTGTTTACTAGTATGCCAAGATTTCCACTAAATAGTCCCAACCATGCTTCCTTTATAGCCACCATAGAAAAGTTTATTTATAATAGACTACAGGCAGCATGAGTTTTTGGTGAGCTTCTTAAGTTTTTTCTTTCCTACCACTAGCAAAGATTATTTAAGGTTTTGTTGAGCAAGCAAAACAGGCTATTTAGGTCTATGAATCAAGCAAAGCAAACTGACTTATTTCCACCATTATCGGAGTGGCTCTCGTACCTAATTAGGCAATGAATCTGTTAGCCCTTCTCGTAAGGCAAACATCAGGGAAGCATGGTGGCAATTTTGCCCCTGTAGACTTTGAACAAAACTTTTTCGGTATTTCCATTAAAAAAGCTAAAAAAAAATCGGTCCCTTAGATTTTGAAAATACCCGTTTTTATGTTTTCAATAAGAACAAAATAAAAAAAAATTGTCTCCTCCATTGATTTTGAAAATTACATTCTATTGCATTTCTGTAAAAAAAAGTCGAGGGATCATTGCACCCCACGCCCTAGATTTTCACCCCCACCTTGAATTTCACCCCTGTCATCTCTGGGTTGACAATTCAGTAGAACAATTTGGGAAGGCCCTCCTCCATAAAAATGAGGCCCTCCTCCTCCTCCCTCCTCCCTAAAAAGAATAAAATCTAAATAACAATGCAAATTAATATAAAGCTTAGATTTACATCTTTTTCATAGTTTCAGATCTAAAATAAAACAAAATTTGGAAACGATTCTTCATCTTTTGTCAAATGTTTGGTCCATATAGACATGCCCTCAAAAATTTCTTCGAGCAGGTAAGGCAGATTTCCTTTGAATGTGTAGTTGTCTTTGGGGATCAGCAGATTTGTGGACGGAAAGCATTGCCAAATTTAACAAGTTAGTTTTGCTTCATTATTTTCACAATTCAACTTAGCAACCCTGACAAAAAAGTGGTACTGCTCTAAAAAGTTATTTCTGTGTCTGATTAAATAAAAAAAAAAAAATTTAACTGAAAGTAAGGAGTGACATTAAAACTTAAAATGAACAGAAATTATTCCGTATATGAAAGGGGCTGTTCCCTGCTCAACGCCCCGCTCTTTACGCTAAAGTTTTACTCTCTCTCACAACTCTGCTTTATAAAACAATAAAAAACTTTATCGTAAAGAGCGGGGGTTGAGCAGGGAACAGCCCCTTTCATATACGGAATAATTTCTCTTTGTTTTAAGTTTTAATGTCGCTCCTTACTTTCAGTTAAACAAACTTGTTTTTTTTTTTATTTAATTCCACCAAAATATATATAACTACATATGTAGGTGTTATTCATTTGCTTCGCCTTCCTTGCCCCATTGTAAATTACGTCCCTGTTTTTCATTGGGAATACATTTCTGATTTTCTCTATTTTTAACTACCAAAATTACTTAATTTAGGGTTATGTAAGTTTCACTTAGTCGAACTTATACAATCAGATTTTATTTTCACTGTTCTTGGTACTTTAAAGTATACTAAAAAAAAAGAAAGATGATGCATTATAATATAACATATGTATTAATAATAACTTATCATTTACTGATAGTGATATAATTTAATAAATGTACTTGTGTATTATACGTCCCTCACTCAAGATTACGCTACTAAAACTCGAGAACAAACCTGTTTCTTCGTTAGTTTCTTTCAGCTTAGCGTGAGACAAGACAAAGACAAGTGACAGAGTAGATGGGAAATATATAATTTGGGCAATATATTTGCACATTAGGGGGGGGGGGTAAAGTATTTGGACAGTTTGAAGTTAGAGAACAATTCTTACTCCAAAATATGCAGAATAATTGTACCTAACACATTTTGCATACAGACTCGCTGGACTTTACTCCCCCCTCCTAATGTGCAAATATATAGCCAAATTTGTTTCTAAAGTATTATATTTTCATTATATTTTATGATATTTTAATAGGATTGAGCGTCAAAGAAGCAGGTTCTAATTAAATGAAAAATTTGAGTGAGTGGCAAATAATACACAAGTACCTAAACACTTAATGTTTGTACATTTATGTTAAATTTAATGTATACTTAAATAATTAATTAATGTATATTAATTATATAATTAATGCAATATTTAATGTTTAATTAATATATTTTAATTTAAGTTTAATTTAATAATTAAACAATTAAACATAATAAACATTTTAATTTAATAAACATAACTTATTAATAATAAATGCTTTCGAGCCTTCTATAACGTTTAAATCGAAAATATTATAAAGCTATGGTGTGTTTTCCACTTTGGCTCCTACAAGGATATCCGTTACAATCACAACCATCTTTGATTAAATTCCAAGCTTAATTTACTTTTTTATTTATTTGAATTTTGGCATTAATCACTACAGGATATAGATCTACGTCAATGATTTCTGTTATAAACAGAGCAAAACAGCTTGTGTGAAAACACAGCATTTTGACCATGAAATGTATGTAAGGTCCGTCATGCGTTGAAGATCCCGCGAATGCGGATTTACTTTCTACGGGAAGTTCACAGGGGCGTGAAAGGGCATTTGCATTGATAGTAACTTATGAAAATAATTAAGTAATTACGTGTAAGTTCAAAAATCGTGAAACAATTTAGATTCTCCCTGTGAGACGATAAAAGACAGAAAGACGAAAAACAAAATAGTACACAAATATGGGGGAACATGACCGTATCCAGGGGGGTGCCCAGTTTGACCCCCCAACTTTTCGTCTGATTCGTACAAAAAAAAAATGTAAACAAATTTTTGCCCACCAAAACCTTGATAGTCATTAATTTCCTTCCTCTCCCCCAAAAAAATTCTGAACAAGACCTTGATGGACATATATAAAAAAATTAACCCTATGTTCCTAGGCCAAGAGCAGTGACTGCCACAGAAGAGTAATAAATAACTTCAGGTTTAAGGTTTAAATAATAATAAAATATATAAAAAAATCTAAATTTAATAATAAAATTACTAGCAGGTGGTTTATTCAACAGAGGAGTGAATTTTACACAATAGCATAAGGCACGTACCCACTTCCTAAAAAAAATACTAATAACAATTTTACTAACAATTGTGTTTCCGTGATAACAGATAATTCTTGTTAGTAATTGTTAATGAAATTGCTAACAATTGAAAACGCTTTTGTAGTAACCGGTTGAATGATTCTGGGCACCCAAATTTAAAATATAAAAGACAAAATGAACTTCTTTATTTAAGATGTAACTAAATAAAAATAAGAAATATTTAAGAAATAATTTATTTAAGAATGACTTATTTGAGATAATTTCTGCGGTTCACATTTTTCAAATTTTTATGTTTGCTCTAAAGTTTGGAATGCTACTTTTAATTTTTACCTCATATTAATCATTTAGTAACAGTGCTTCTCGAGGTCCTTGTGTCGGCCCTGCGGTAGCTGAAATCGAACCCTAAGCCACGTATCTCCAGGCAAAAATCAATCCCCTCCATCACTAAAGAACATCAATCTTTATGTCTTCTTCTGCTTCTACATTTATCACACCATTTTTTGGATCAGGATTTTTTGGATCAGGCAAGTCAATTATGGAAGGGACAGGGGCACAATAATCCCCACACAAGATTTGATAAATATATTATAGGCCATTTTTCTTGAAAAATATTCTTTTAGTGTTTTCCCCAGGAAAAGTAAAAAAAAAAAAAAACTAAAATTGCCCTGTCCCTAGATCTAGAAAAATATATTTTGCATCTCCCCCCCCCTGAATCTCATAAATTGCTACCCATGTTTTGGATTCTCTTTTGGCGTCGTATTTGCTACTACTACTACTACTACTAACAACTCACCGCAAAACCAAGCCGCCTGACGCCAACATTACTACGCACACTCCTCCTCCATCCCAATCTATTCAAAGCCTCCCTTTTTACACCCTCCCAAGAAGTTCACATTTCCTTTAAATCTTTCTTTATGACGTCCTCCCACCCCAGACAAGGATGACCTGCTTTCCATTTAGCCCTAGACGGTTGGCCGAAAAGAACAATCTTCGGCAATCTGTCACCCTTCATCTGCGCAACGTGTCCTAGCCACCTCAACCTTTCTTTCATTATAGAAAGCGGAAGCGGTATTGAGCGGTATTGAACCACATTTTCGTACAGCCTATTCTTTGAAATACGCTCAGTCAGCCGGGTACCCAGAACAATCCATAAGCAATTTCTCTGGAAAACATCTAGCAAATCTTCATCCGCTTTTCGGAGCGCCCATTTTTCAGAGCCATATTTGACCACTATCATCACTGTAGCTTCTAACATTCTAATCTTGGTTTGCAGACTTATCTTCCTATTCTTCCAAACCTTTTTTAACTGTGAAAAAACACCCTGAGCCTCGGCTATTCTACTTTTAACATCTTCACTGCTTCCACTATCTTTACTAATAATACTACCAAGGTAAGTGAAGCTGCCCACCTGATCAATCTTTTCATTACCCAACGTCACCTTTTCATCTTCACTTATTCCTAGCCTTAGTGACTTGGTCTTCTTAACATTAATTTTCAACTTATTCTAGCACCCTGAACTCGCAAAACCTGTAAAAATTCATTCACTTTAATCACACTTTCATCTAGGATGCTTAAATCATCAGCATAATCTAAGTCCAGGAGACTTTTTCCTCCCCATTTGATTCCGTGGTCTCCCATTGCCTTTCCTGTGCTCCTTAAAACAAAGTCCATCAAAATAATCCATATAAAGGGGGATAGAACACACGCCTGCTTAACTCCTGATTTAATACAAAACCAGCTGCTAACCCCATTTCCTACCTTAACTGTATCAGTGTTATTCTCGTATATAGGACTAATCACTTTAATGTATTTGTCTGGTATACCATACAAGTATAAAACCTTTACTAAAGCTCTTCTATCAACAGAATCGAACGCTTACTCATAATCTATAAAAATGAGGATCAAAGGTGTTTGACAACTCAGGCACTTCTCAATTATTAACCTAAGAGTGAAAATTTGGTTGACACATCCTCTACCTTTTCTAAAACCGCACTGTTCTTCTCTCAAAACTTTGTCTACGGCATCTCTCAGTCTAAAAGTATCATATTACTAAGTAATTTACTACCTACAGAGACCAGACTAATGCCTCGATAATTACCACACTCACTTTTATCACCTTTCTTATAAAGTGGCTTAATTAAGGTTTTCCTAAAATCGTTAGGTACTTCGCCTTTTTCAAAACTCATATTCATAATCTTCAGTAACTTATTTCTAACCTCAGAGCCACCATATTTAAGAAACTCATTTACCACCCTATCAGCAACTGGAGCCTTATTATTATTATTTTTTTTAATCCTTTTACTACTGTCGCTAATTCTTCCTCACAAAACAAATCTTCCTTCACATCCAAGGTATCACAAACTTTTTCATTTTCCTCTATATCTTTTCCTACAACTCTATCTCGGTTTAGCAAATTCTCAAAATGTTCTGCCCATCTCTCTTTAATTCTTTCCTTATCGCTAATTGTGGCCCATTCCTATCTTTAACTGGGCCAAGTCCGGATTAACTGCTCCCTCCCAATTTATTTACATGCCAGTACAATATTTTACTATTATGCCGTCTAGCTGCATCTTCCAGATCCTCGGCAATTTTATTCATGGCCTCCACTTCACACCTCCTTAGTTCATATTTTAATGCTTCCTCCCAGTGGCGGATCCAGGGGGCAAGGGGAGCGCCCCCTTAACATAGTCTAAGGTAGTTTAATTTTCTTAATTAACGCAAGTTTGCGTTAATTAAACTTGCTCCTAACGCAAATTTATCGGATCAACCTATTTACCCCCCCCCCCCCGAAAAAAAAATCCTGGATCCGTCACTGCTTTCTCCACTTTCTTTACATTCCTTTTGTTTTCATATGTTCTATCACTCAGATAATTCTTGTACAAGTCCTTTCTCCTTTCTGTTAAACAGAAAGCTTTTTCACTAATATTCTTAGCTGCAGTCCTAGCTTTCTTCCCAAAGACACCTTCAGCAACTTCACAAATTATTTTTCTAAAATTATGCCAACCATCTTCCACATTATCAAATTTTAAACTCTCAAGTCATTTGAGATCACATTTTAAACCTCCAGCCCAATTAAAAGGCTGCGTTGCCGCGAGTTCTAATAATGATTGCTGGTAGTTAACAATTTTTTTCCGTAAGCTAACGGAAAATTGTTAGTAAGAATTGAGACGGCAAAAAAAGTTTGACTTCGAAAAAAATAGAGGGATTACACTAGAAACAAATCAAAACCTGTTCATTATTTTATTGGCTTAAAATCCCACAAAGGAGAACCACAAAGTGTTTTAGAAGACGGTTAATTTATCTCGCCAGAAATTGAATCAAACAGTTCGTGGTAACGAACTGTAAGTAAGGAGCGACCCGGCTCAATGGTAACCGAAACTCTAGAAAACGGGTTTTTGATACCAATAGATATATCAAAAGAATCAGATTTCAATGCTGATTTCAAATATATAACTTTCATCAAGTTTAGAGCTACCCATCAAAAGTTACGCGCCTGAGAAAATTTGGCTGATTTTCAAAAAAAGGGGGAAAGACCCCCTAAAAGTTATAGAACCTTAATGAAAATCACACCATCATATTCAGCGTATCAGAAAACCCTACTGTAGAGGTTTCAAGCTCCTATCTACAAAAATGTGGATTTTTGCATTTTTTGCCAGAAGAAAGATCACGGATGCGTGTTTATTTGTTTGTTTGTTTGTTTTTTTTTTTTTCCCCAGGGGTGATCGTACCGACCCAGTGGTCCTAGAATATCGTGGGAGGGCTCATTGGAACGGAAATTAAAAGTTCTAGTGCCCTTTTTAAGTGACCAAAAAAAATGGAGGGCAACTAGGCCCCCTCCCACGCTTATTTTTTTACCAAAGTCACCCGATCAAAATTTTGAGATAGCCATTTTGTTCAGCATGGTCGAAAATATGATAAATATGTCTTTTGGGATGACTTAATCCCCCGAAGTACCCAGAGGGAGGGCTAAAAGATATGAACTTTACCCAATGTTAACATATAGTATTGGTTATTCGGAAGTATACAGAAGTTTTCAGGAGGTTTTTTTTCTGCTAGTGGGAGGGAAGGGTGGGTCGGGGGTTATGTTGGAGGATCTGTTCATGAAGGAAGTTTTCATGGGGGAAGGGAAATCGCCATGAAGGGGGCGCCGGACTTGCCAGCATTATTTATTGGTTATTGGGAAGTATACAACCATTTTCAGGAAGGATTTTTTTCTGGAGGGGGGGCTAGAGGAGGGAGTTACTCTGGAGAATATTTCCTTGGAGGATGTTTCTTTGGGGTAAGGGACATTTCTATGAAGGGGGCGCCGGATTTCCAAGCATTATTTAAAAAACGATCAGAAATTAAATAAAAAAAACCAAGTTTTTTCAACTGAAATGTAAGAAGGAATATTAGAACTTAAAACGAACAGAAATTATAACGTATGTGAGGGGGTTCTCCCCCAAGTCAATACCTCGCTCTTTACGCTACAGTTTTTTTTTAGTGCTTTCAAAAGAGCTATCTATTCTAATTAAACGGCCTTTGTGATTCAGGGGTTTGTGAATCAAATTTTTTTTTAACTTTTAACGTAAAGAGCGTGGTATTGACTAAGGGCAGAACCCCCTCATATACGTAATAACATATACGTAATAAAAAAACAATAAAAAAACAAGCGATACGGCTCAATAGTAATCGAAACTTTTAAAAACGGAATTTTGATGTCAATAAATGTATCAAAAGAATGTGTTTATAATGCTGATTCTAAATATATAAATTTTATTAAGTTTAGTATTACTCATCAAAGGCAACAAGCCTGAGGAAATTTACTCGATTTTTTAAAGAGGGGGGAAACATCCCCTAACAAGTGAAAGAATTTTAATGAAAATCACAACGTCAGATTCAGCGTATCAGAAAACCCTATTACATAGGTTTCAAGCTCATATCTGCAAAAATCTGCAACTTTGAATTTTTGCCAGAAGAAAAATATACGAATATAGAAGTTAGTTGCGTAAGTTAATTTGTAAAGACATTCATTTAGCAAAAGAAAAGTAAAATTTTTATGCAATAAAAGCTGCATTAACTAAAAAACGATCAGAAATTAAATAAAAAAAACAAGTTTTTTAAACTGAAAGTAAGGAGCGACATTAAAACTTAAAACGAACAGAAATTATTCCGTATATGAAAGGGGCTGTCCCCTCCTCAACGCCTCGCTCTTTATTCCG
Source organism: Artemia sinica (assembly GCA_027921565.1). Lineage (NCBI taxonomy): Eukaryota > Metazoa > Arthropoda > Branchiopoda > Anostraca > Artemiidae > Artemia > Artemia sinica. Next base: position 49,349,416 of record CM051270.1, read on the forward strand.
TATATGAAAGGGGCTGTCCCCTCCTCAACGCCTCGCTCTTTACGCTAAAGTTTGACTCTGTCTCACAACTTTATTTTTTAAAACAATAAAAAACTTTAGCGTAAAGAGCGAGGCGTTGAGGAGGGGACAGCCCCTTTCATATACGGAATAAAGAGCGAGGCGTTGAGGAGGGGACAGCCCCTTTCATATACGGAATAATTTCTGTTCGTTTTAAGTTTTAATGTCGCTCCTTACTTTCAGTTTAAAAAACTTGTTTTTTTTTATTTAATCTACTTAAGAAATAATACGCATGCCTCTCAATTGGTCTTTAAAAACAATAGTTCAGTGACGTGCTGCCTACGATCAAGGCTGTTACAAAACCCCTACTACTAACAACTCACTGCAGTAACAGACCACCTGAGGCCAACACACCTCCTCCACCCCGATATATTCAAAGCTTCACTCCTTATCTCCTTCCATAAAATTCCAATTTCCTTTAAATCCCTGTAACTTCTTCCCAAGCGTTCTGGAACGATTTGCTTTCCCCTGCGTGGATGGCCAAAAAGTACAATCTTTGGCAGTTTGTCAAACTTCATTTGTAAAATGGGGCCTAGCCATCTTAACTATTCTTAAATTATAGCCCTACAAAATGGCATCGAGCTACATTTTTCGTGCAGCTTATTATTTGATACACAGTTTGGCTTTGATACATCTGTCAACGAGTCCCTGTAAATCGTTCTCATACAATCACGAAAATAAAAAATCCGTTGCAGAAAACACGGCAGAAAAAATTAACACGAGGTGAGAAATTTAAATGTCAATCTGCGCAAGATTATTCATTAGACAGATGTGAGTAAAATATAACATTTGGCCATATAAAAGGATTAAATAGAGGCTCACGTGAAAGTGAAATCAAAAAATATTCTGACAAATGGAGGAAGTAATGAAAATGAGACTTGAGAAGTCCTGTCTCGAGTTTCACATTCATATTTGCACACGGACAGTTGAGCAAATGAATGATATATTGAGCGAAAAATTACAGTACAAAAAAAGGAAGAAAAAAAACTTTTAGTGCCTGCAGAAAATATCAGAGACAGTTTAAGGATTGTGTTTTTGCTTTTAAAAAAAAATGCATGTGTTGTTGTTACCAGAAAGTAACTGATGAAAAAGAGGAATCCAACAGTAGACTTTACAAAAAAAAAATGGCAAAAGAGGAAAAGATGGAACACAAAGAAATATGATAGCGGCACAGACGGAAAAAAGCTTTAGCATAACAACAAAACCCCCACAATCTTCAACCCCCTGATTTCGAAACATGGTGCCTAGAGTACTCAGCCTGATACAGATAAAGTGTCACTCGTATGGTACCTTCAGAAAAACCATATTCTTGGTTTCTGAATAATTTTGTATTATTTTTTTATTTACTATTTTAGTCCCCCCTCCCCCCCTGTAATGGATGTCTCTGGGTCAAGTTGGAAATGTATTTTTGCATTGTGTATTGCACATATCACTTCGCTCTGGCTTGGTTTTTCGTAGGCAATCAACTAGGAGGGGGGGGGGTGGCTGTTTGTCATTTTCGGTTTTAGTATGAGTTTTCTCGGGAAAGAATCTATATTGTTCTCTCTACTCTTCAACCTCACAATTATAACACTACTATTAAGAGTTTAATTATGATTAAATTAGTGCTCTAAAAATAAAAGAGCGCTTTTAAAGAGTAACTCAAACAGTGCCGAAACCTGCAGAACATTTGAACTGTTTTTAGTATTTTTTTTTGTCAAAATAGTGGCTTGATTGTACATTTAAAAATAATAGAATGATAATTTTTAAAGACATTTAAAGTTTAGCACAATTTTGAAAAAAAAAATTGACACTGAAGGTGTTTTCAAGCAACTTCGAGTTTTCGAACTTAGAATTTTTCGTTTTCTGTTATCAAAAAACAAAGGGGATATAAGAGCATTAGTAATTGAAGAAGGGGAACCAGCACAGCAAACGATTTTGTTTATTTCTATTCAGTCTGCTAAGACTACTCTCTTTTTATATCAATATTTTCAACTAAAGAATTAATAATTAATTAAAAATTAAAAAAAAGATCTGGTTTTACTGTTCTAGTTGAAGTGCGTTAATAATTTTGTTTATGTTTCTTTAGTCACAAACAAAAAAAAAAAAAAAAAAAAAAAACAATACTTACTATTTACAAACCGCACTTAGAAAATACCGACGTTTTTTCTGGTGTGCTGCATAAGATACTACCCAGTTTCTTCAACTCTAATACAATAATAAATAATAAATATATAATAAATATATTAATATATATGAATATATATAAATATATAAATAAATATATTTTATAAATAATAAATATCAATGAAAAATGAAAAGAGGAAGAAAAACAGCCAAACAACAAACCAGACTTTTTCTATAACATCTTCTCCATATTACACCAGCACAACTCCCCCCCCTTTCCTCTCTGCCCCCCCACAAAGCTTCCTCTCTGCCGCCCTGCCTTCTTAATACCCTCTATCATATCAAACCATCTAATTCAGCCTTTAAAATAGCTATGTTCCTCCTTCCGTACAAACAAAATAAATTATCTAACAGCTAATAGCGACGAAGACCACACTGCTTTTCCATCATAAACAAATAAGTAGAACAACAGGGAAATTTTTTTATACAAGACAGTGGAACGCAACTTTAAATAAATATTTCGACCCAATATCCAAGGGCCCGCTATCACTGTTATCATCATCACTGTCTATTAAAAGGATTTTATCCCTATTTGAACTTTTATTTATACCCACATCGATCTTTACTATAAAAAAGTAAAAACTTCCAATCACTTTCGACTACTAAAAAGGACACTAGGCCTTTCGATTTCCAATCGAATGAGCCCTTTTTGAGTTTCTACGACAACACTTTCTATAAATACCTTATATACCCCCAGGGTATAAATTACAACACTTACCCTAAGGGCTATGACTCATACCACCCTCATAGCCTATGAGAGTGGTTTTCATCCTCTAAGACCTAATTTCCAGAACCTTCAACTACGTTAAAGAAAATGGCTATCTAAAAATTTTGATTGGATGTTTCTGGGAAAATGGTGGGCGTGAGAGGGGCGTTAGTCGCTCTCCAATCACTTTCAGCAATTAAAAAAGGCACTAGCCCTTTCAATTTCCAATCAAATGAGCTCTTTTGAAGTTTCTAACGACAACGCTTTCAATAATTATCTTATATGCCCCCAGAACATAACTTACAACCCTTGCCCTGAGGGCTGGAGGGGGGGGGTGTCATCCTCAAAGACCTAATTTCCAGAACTTTCTGCCACGTTGAACAAAATGGCTATCTGAAAATTTTGATTAGATGTGTTTGGGGGAATGGTGGGCGTGAGGGGGGTGTTAGTTACCCTCTAATCACTTTCAATTATTAAAACGCCCTCTCAGTTTCCCTTAGCCCTCTCAATTTCCTATTGAATTAGCCCCTTTTGAAGTTTTTACGACAACTCTATCTTTAAAAAACGTATATGCCCCCAGGGCATAACTTACAACCTTTGCCCTAGGGGCTCTGGGGCGTTTGTCTTCCTTAATATATAATTTCCAAAGCTTTCAACTACGTTGAACAAAATGGCTATCTCTAAACTTTGATTGAATGTGTTTGGGGAAATGGTGGGCGTGAGAGGGGGGTTAATTACTCTCCACTCACTTTCGACTATTAAAAAGGACAATTTCAGTTTCCAGTCAAATGAGCCCTTTTTGAAAGTTCTACAACAACTTTCTATATACACCTTATATGCCACCAGGGTATAACTTACAACTCTTGCACTGAGGGCTCTGGTGAGGCTATCATCCTAAAAGACCCAACTTTCAGAACTTTCAACTACGTTCAACAAAATCGATATCTCAAAATTTTGATTGGATGTGTTTGGGGAAATGGTGGGTGTGAGAGGGGGGTTAGTTGCCCTTCAGTCACTTTCGACTATTAAAAGGGAACTAGCCCTTTCGATTTCCAATTGAATGAGCCCTTTTTGAAGTTTCTACAACATCGCTTTCTATAAAAACCTTATATGCCCCTAGGACATAACTTAAGACCGTTGCCTTGAGGACTGTGGGGGTGGAGGGGTTGTCATCCTTAGAGACCTAATTTCCAAAACTTTCAACTAAGTTGAATAAAATGGATGTGTTTGGGGAAATGTCTTTGTGTGGGATGTATTTGATTGCATGTGTTTGGAGAAACGCTGGGCGTGGGAAGGGGTTAGTTGCCGTCAAATCACTTTCGAGACTATTAATTCTCAATCGAATGAGCCCTTTTTCAAGCTTCTACGACAAAGATTTCAATAAAAACTTATATGCCCCCAAGGCATAACTTATAACCCTTACCCTGAAGACTGTGGGGGGAGTGTTCTAATCAAAGGTATAATTTATAAACTGCGTGGAACAAAATGGCTACTACAAAATTTCGATTGGATGTTTTTGGTGAAATGGTGGGCGCGGAAGGGGTGTTAGTTGCCTTCCAATCACTTTCGGCTATTAAAAAGGGCACTAGCCACTTCAATTTCAAATCGAACGAGCCATTTTTGAAGTTTCTACGACAACGCGTTCTACAAAACCTTATATGCCCAAAGGGCATAACTTACAACCCTTGCCCTGAGGGCTATGGGAGGGTTGGTATCCTTAAAGACCTAATTTTCAGAACTTTCAACTACGTTGAACAAAATCGCTATCTTAAAATTTTGATTGGATGTGTTTGGGTAAAAGGTGAGCGTGAGAGGGGGGTTAGTTGCCCTCAAATCACTTTCGACTATTAAAAAGGGCACTAGCCCTTTGAATTTCCAATCCAATGAGCCTTTTTCGAAGCTTCTACGACAACGCTTTCTATAAAAATCTTATATGCCCCCAGGGCATATATAACTTGCCCTGAGGGCTGTGGGGGAGTATCCTCCTCAAAAACATAATTTATATTGGAAATCAACTACGCTGAACAAAATTGCTATCTAAAAATTTTGATTGGATGTGTTTGGGTAAAAGGTGAGCGTGAGAGGGGGGTTAGTTGCCCTCAAATCACTTTCGACTATTAAAAAGGGCACTAGGCCGTTGAATTTCCAATTAAATGAGCCCTTTTTCAAGTTTCTATGACAAAGATTTCAATAAAAATTTATATGCACCCAGGGCACAACTTATAACCCTTGCCCTGAAGACTGTGGGGGAGTGTCCTGCTCAAAGGTATAATTTCCTGAACTTTAAACTGCGTGAAACAAAAAGCCTATCTAAAAATTTTGATTGGATGAGTTTGGGGAAATGATGGGCGTGGAAGGGGTGTTAGTTGCCTTCCAATCACTTTTGGCTATTAAAAAGGGCACTAGCCACTTCAATTTCCAATCGAATGAGCCCTTTTTGAAGTTTCTACGACAACGCGTTCTATAAAAACCTTATATGCCCCCTGGGCGTAACTTAAAACCCTTGCCCTGAGGGCTGTGGGGGGATGTCATCCTCAAAGACCTAATTTCCAGAACTTTCAACAACGTTGAACAAAACGGCTATCTTTAAAATTTTGATTGGATGTATTTAGGAAAAAGGTGGGCGTGAGAGGGGGGTTAATTGCCCTCCAATCACTTTCGACTATTAAAAAGGGCACTAGCCCTTTGAATTTCCATTTGAATGAGCCTTTTTTGAAGTTTCTACGACAACGCTTTCTATAAAACCTTATATGCCCCCAGGACATAACTTACCACCCTTGCCCTGAGGGCTGTGGGGGAGTGACCTCCTCAAAAACATAATTTCTATTTGGAAATCAACTACGCTGAACAACATGGCTATCTCAAAATTTTGATTGGATGTGTTTCGGGAAATGGTGGGCGTGGAAGGGGTGTTAGTTGCCTTCCATTCACTTCTGCCTATTAAAAAGGGCATAAGCCACTCCAATTTCTAATTGAATGAGCCCTTTTTGTTTCTACGACAACTTCTTCGATACGAAGTGCCCTGGTCTAAAGGAAAAAAGGATAATAAATAATACATTGTGCCAACATCGTTCTTATATGCCCCCATGGCATAAATTAAAACCCCTACCCTGAGGGTTGTGGGGGAGTGACCTCCTCAAAAACATATTTTATATCTGGAAATCAACTACGCTAAACAAAATGGCTATCTTAAAATTTTTATTGGATGGGTTTGGGAAATGATGGGCGTGGGGGGGGGGCTTGTTGTCTCCAATCCCTTTCGACTATTAAAAAGGGGACTAGCCACTCCAGTTCCCGATCGAATGAACCCTTTTTGAAGTTTCTACGACAACTCCTTCGATACAAAGTGCCCTGGTCTAAGACCACGAAAAAAAAAAATAATACATTGTGCCAACATCGTTCCTTACTTAGGCAGCGCTATTGCGCTGCCTATGATAATAAAAAAACTCAAGAAATAGCATAAACAGTTCAAAATAAATTCGGTAAATAATAATAAAATTAAAATTTAATCACGAAAAATAATGAAATATTTTAGACCTATAAGATGAAGCCATAGGCCCATGATAATATAGGCCTCTGTTTTATTCGCCTTGCCAGTATGTACAGGGAATAACCAAGACTAGTTCCAAGGATCCTTACTTGGAAAACTTGTACGTCCTTGACGTGTTTTTAAGACTCACCCCCCCCCCTCAAAGTAACAAAAGCAAATCGCAGATAAGTTAAGTTGCATATCCCTTACCGGCATTTACAGGGAATTCCCAAGGATAAGGCTAATCCCAATGATCCTTACTTGAAAATTTTTAAATAGTTATGTGTATTTGAAACTAAGCCCCCTCCCCCAACTGACAAATAGAAATTTTAGATAAGATATCTTTCATATCTCTAGCCAGCATTTATTGGGAATCCCCCAAGGCTAGTCCTAAGGATTCTGCATTCAGCAGTTTTAAATCTTTCACCAGTTTCTAAAACTGAAGCCTTCCCCCCAAACCGCTAAAAGGAACTAGCTCTAAGGATTCGCCACTGAACAATTTCACATCTTTCACCAGTGGCGGATCAGGGGGGTGCGAGAGGGTGCCCCCCTAGCGTAGTCTAAAGTAGTGTAATTTACTTAATTAACTCAAGTTTGTATTAGTTTAACCTGCTCCTAACGCAAGTTTATCGGATAAACCTATTTTGCCCCCCCCCCCAATTTTTTTTGGATCAACCTATTTTGCGCCCCCCTAAAATAAATCCTGGATCCACCCTTGTCTTTCACTAGTTTCTAATTCTTAAGCCCCCCTCCCCCCCCCCCAAAAAAAAAAAATTATAAAACAAAATCACAGGTAAGATATGTTTCATATCCCTTGCCAGTATTTACAGGGCTAGTCCTAAGGATTCTTCATTGAACGATTTTACATTTTTCACTAGTTTCTAAAACTGAAGCTCTTCCCCTCAAACCGTCAAAAGGAAATCACGGATAAAATATGCTTCGTATCCCTTGCCAATATTTACAGAGAATCTCTCCGAGACTAGCTTCAAGGATCTTTACCCGAAAATTATTTGACGTATTTATAAAACTGACCCCGCCCCCCCAAAAAAAAGTGACGAAAGGAAATCCAAGATAGGCAAGTTTCATGTCCCTTGCCAGCATTTACAGGGAATCTCCCAAGACTAGTACTAAGGATCCTTTATGGAACAATTTTACATCTTTCCCCAGTTTCTAAAACTGAATTCCCCCCCCCCCCAAACAGACAAAACAAAATCACAGGTAAGATATTTTCTTATACCAAGCCAGTATTTAAAGGGAATTTCCTAAAACTAGTTATAAGGATTATTCAGTCAACAATTTTACATCTTTCACCATGTCCTAAAACTGACCCCCCCCCAAAAAAAAAAAAAACAAACAAAATGATAAAAGGAAATCACGGGTAAGATGTGTTTCATATCCCTTGCCAGCATTGACAGAGAATCTCTAAAGACTAGACCTGAGGATCCTTCATTAAACAGTTTTACATCTTTCACCAGTTTCTAACGCTGAAGCCCCCCTCCCCCAACCGAGAAATAGTCGCAGATAAGGCAAGTTTCATATCCGTTGCCAGCATTTACACGGAATTCCGCCAAGACTAGTCATAAGGGTCCTTCATTGAACTATATTACATCTTTTACCTGTTTCTAAAACGGGAGTTCCTCTCCCCCCAAACGGACAAAAAAGAAATCACTCATAGGTAAGTTTCACATCCCTTGTCAGCATTTAGAGCGAATCTCCCAAGACTAGTACTAAGGATCTTTTAATGAACAGTTTTACCCCCATCTCCCAATATCAGTCCTAAGGATCATTAATGGAGCAATTTTGTATATTTCACCAGTTTCTAAAAGTGAAGCCCTCCCCCAAACTGACAAAACAAAATCACGGATAAAATATGTTTCATATCCCTTGCCAGTATTTACAGGGAATCTCCCAAGACTAGTACTAAGGATCCTTTAATGAACAGTTTTACCCCCTTCCCTCAATATCAGTCCTAAGGATCATTAATGGAGAAATTTTATATCTTTCACCAGTTCCTAAAACTGAACCCCTCCCCCAAACTGACAAAACAAAATCGCAGATACGGTATGTTTTATATCCCTTGCCAGTATTTACAGGAATTCCCCAAGACTAGTTTAAAAAAACCTTAAGCAAAATATTTTACTCCTTTGACGTATTTCTAAAACTGAATCGACACCCCCCCCCCAATCCAACAAAAGGATATCGAAGATAAAATATATTTCATATCCCTTGCCCACGTTTAGGGGAATTCCCCCAAGACTAGTCCTAAGGATTCCTTGTTGAACAATTTTATATCATTCACCAGTTTAAAAATCTGAAGTCCCCATCCCCCTAAACCCACAAAAGGAAATCAAAGATAAGTTAAGTTTCATAACCCTTGCCAGCATTTACAATGAATCCCCAAGACTAGTTATAAGGAACCTTAATTGAAAAATGTTAATTCTTTAACATGTTTCCAAAAATGAGCTCCCCCTACCCTCCGCAAAATGGCAAAAGGAAATAACAGGTAAGATGGATTTCATATCCCTCGCCTTGTATTTACAGGGATTCTCCGAAGAATAGTACTAAGAATCGTCCATTGAACAATTTTAAATCTTTCACCAGTTTCTAAAACTGAAGACATGTTTCATATCCATTGCCAACATCTATGGGGAATCCTCCAATATCAGTCCTAAGGATCCTTATTGAACAATTTTAAATCTTTCACCAGTTTCTAAAACTGAAGACATGTTTCATATCCATTGCCAGCATCTATGGGGAATCCTCCAATATCAGTCCTAGGGATCCTTACTGAACAATTTTACATCTTTCACCAGTTTTAGAAACTGGGGTCCCCACCCCCAAAACAGACAAAAGGAAATCACGGATAAGGTTAATTTCACATCCCTTGCCAGCATTTACAGGGGATCCCCTAAGACAAGTCCTGAGGATCAATTTATGAACAGTTATACACATTTGACCAGTTTTTAAATGTAAGCCCCTCCCCCACCCAAACTGAAAAAGGAAACCACAGATAAAGTACGTTTCATATCCCTTGCCATCATTTACAGGGAGTTTCCTCGAGACAAGTGCTAAGGATCGTTCCTTGAACAATTTTACACCTTTCATCGCTTTCTAAAACTGAAGACAAAAGAAAACTACATATAAGATATGTTTCATATCCCTTGCCAGAACTTGCAGGTAAGTTCTGCAAGACTAGTCCCCAAGACTAGTCTTAAGGATCCTTTATTGAACAATTTGACATCTTTTACCAGTTTTGAAAACGGGAGTCCCCACCCCCAAACAAACAAAAGGAAATCACAGATAAGGTAAGTTTCACATCTTTTGTCAGCATTGGCAGGGAATCCCCCAAGACAAGTCCTAAGGATCATTATTTGAACAGTTATGCATCTTTGACCAGTTTTAAACATAAGGCCCCCTCTAAACTAAAAAAAGGTAATCACAGATAAAGTATGTCTCATATCCCTTGCCAGCATTTACAGGGAGCTCCCCCAAGACAAGTTCTAAGGATTATTTCTTGAACAATTTTACACCTTTCACCAGTATCTAAACTGAAGCCACTCTCCACCCAAATCAACAAAGAAAACCACAGATAAGATATGTTTCATGTCTCTTGCCAGCATTTGCAGGTAATCCCCCAAGACTAGTCCTAAGGATCCTTCATTGAGCAATTTGATATCTTGTAGCTATTTCTAAAATTGAAACTGGTAAAACTGAAAATCAGTTTGGGCCCCTCCCCCCAAACTAACGAAAGGAAATCACACATAAGTTTTGATTGCTGTATATCCCTTGACACTACACACAGGAATTCCCCGTAGGACTAGTTCTAGGGATCCTTCCTTGAAACTTTAACTAAAAATGAAGCCCCCATCTAACTTACAAAAAAGATTAATAGATAATATATGCTGCATTTCCCTAGCCACAACATACATGGAATCACCGCAAGACTAGTCCTAAGGATCTCTTTGCAAAATCCTTCAAGTCTGACCAGATCCCAAAGCTAAAGCCCCCCTCCCACAAACCGGCGAAAGAAAATCTCCTATATGATATATACTGCAAATCCCATGCCGGCACATACAGGGACCCCCCCCCCCAAGATTAGTCCTTAGTATGTTTTCGTGAAAAGTTTACAAAAATGACCAGTTTCTAAGACTCCCCCCCCCCAAAAAAAAGTAAATCCTGAGTCGCAAACAGAATGGACGTATTACTTATCCCATGCTGACACTTACGGGAAATCCCCAAAGACTAATTCTTAGAATCCTCCCTCAAAAGATTGTAGAATAGTGGCCTAAAAATTCCCCTTTTTTCCAACGTCAACCCTTTTTTCCCTGCTTCCATAAGAAAAAGGCTCTGATCCCTTCGCCCTTTCTTTGGCAGGACCTGTGTGCGTACACCCCTTTGCATATACGTATTTGCGACTCACTTTTAAAGCCTTTGTTTGCATTAAGCTATATAAGTGTATCATTCTATATTAACACAATCAAAAGTGGTAACAAAATTATTTTATGAAAATTCAAAAATTTTGAGTAAGTTTCAAAATTTTTGGATTTGTTAATGATGGAAGCCGCTCCCAAAGAAGACGCGTAAGCTGTCGAATATCAACCCTGACCGCCAGAAGTGTCTCATATAAAAGCTCAATTCAGGACAGTTAGTGAAATAGTTAACGTCACGTTTTCGAGTCAAAATAGTCGGTCTTATGGTCAAAAACTAAAACGTCATGAAAGTAAGTTGGGAAATTGAATATAGTATAAAGTGAAACTAGTGTTTAGTGGAATGGATACTATGTGGAGCACAGATGGATAGACTACGGATTTGAATCGGATATGGATTCTGTGACTTTATTTTGGTGACGGATTAGCGTGTCTTCTTTTAAATTATACAGATATCGAAATTTATCCAAATATCTGTAGATAGATGTATTGATATCTACACTTAAACATATAACGTGCTACGTTTTCAACATGGTTAACGCACACTAAAGTAAGGGTAAATTTTTCGATTAATGTACTAGTAAGATAGCTGAGAAATGGACATATCTTTAGAATCAGAATTTCATCTTGAATTTTATTATAACAATCACTGCGTCACAAATGAACTTAACCCCCCCCCCCCCTCTAATGTGCAAATATATACCCTGAATTGTACATATGCAATGAATCCTCCATTATTTTGACAAACTGTTAAATCAGTTTGAAGAAAAGAGTGACTTTCAGTGTATTCAAGGAATATATACAATTCAAGGTATATATTTGAAAGTTAGGGGGGAGGTAACTCAAATAAGTGTTATATTTGGATTCACGATGAAACTCTGATTCTAAGCGTATGCCTATTTCTTAGCTTTCTCAGTAGTAAGTTGATCGAAAAATTTACCAAAATAACAGCATATTTTAACGTTATGTAATATATTAAAGGACTTATAATGCATTATATGAATATTATAACATAATAAATTGATAATGTAGTAAAAGAATCTTATGTAAATATTATATAATAAAAACTTAATAATAACTTAATAATACAACTTAATAACTTTATAACTTAATAACTTAATGTAACTTAATAATATAATATGTTGATATATTTTATATGGTAAATTTCTAGGTGGCCCTATAATTTAGCTAGGATGAAACTGAAAACATCATTTAATGCCTTTTTATGCTCTTTCAAAATACAATAATCACTTCTGGTGCAAATTGCACATTTAGCCCTTGAAGGGGCCCCAAAGGTATTTCATTTTTGTAGCCATGCAAAGAACTTACAACCTAACCTATCCTGCAAAATACTTGATTTTCAATTCAAACCGTTTTCTTACCGTTTCAAGTTCTTCTAATGCCGTCGACAAAAATAGCGCTGAATTTTGAGATTCGAAACTTTGCCGTCAACAATTCAGGGTATATATTTGCACATCAGAGGGGTGAGGGGGGTGGTGGTAAAATTCATGGTAAATTTGCAGTGGGCATTATAATTTAGCTAGGATGAAAGTGAAAACATCATTTGATGCTTTTTTATGCTCCTTCATAATTAATACAAAATACCTTCGGGGCCCCTTTAAGGGCTCAAGATGCAATTTGCACCAGAAGCGATTATTGAATTATGGAAGAGTGTAAAAAGGCATCAAATGATGTTTTCACTTTCATCCTAGCTAAATTATTGGGCCCTCTAGAAATTGACCTTTTAAACGACTTTAAATCAACTCAAGTAGTCTGAATCATATTGATTCATTCATTAAGATATTTCATCAATATTAAGCTTTGAGTAAAATTATAAATCTCGCATTTGAAAAAGGGATTGCTTTATAAGATTTTGTTTGAATATATTATGCTCAGTTCATCTGTGCTATTATAAACTTACTCAAAAAAGGCCATGATTGGTATTTGAACACGCTGTTACAAATTCTGATTGTTCTAATTATTGTGAATTGCCTTAATTATAATTTAAAACATAAAATTAGAAATCAAAATTAATAAACAGAAATAGTGTTTTTCCGTTGATCTACGTTAGTTTACGTATTGCATTAAATAAGCCCAAATAGAATTTTTATTAATAAATCAGAAATCTGGGCTCTATATTGGGATTAATGTCATTTGAGGCCCAAAATGATAATTAGGCCTAAAGTGATAAGATTGTCAAAATTGAAATTTTAGATATAGGCAACAAGCTGAGGGTATAATAAAGGGTCTTCAATTTTGAACCACAATCACGGCCCCTTATCTTAAGTTTATATGTTCTTTCATTTACTTCCTCCTTTTATAATCTTTCTTTTATTTATATCACTTATTTGGCTATACAATAGTAGCCCAAAAGGGCTTTAAAAACTGTAAATTGGCCCCTTAAGCTTTTGGGTGCTCAGGCCAGCCTATACTACCCTATTGAGTATAGCCCTGCTTGTTATTTATCAGATTTATTGATTGTATTAACAAAAAATTATTATAAAAATCAATTTTCGTCTAAATTTATCACATTCAGATCATTTACAAATTAAGACCAATTTTGAAGTAATTGTATTTATCCAATCCCACACACCATAATTAGAACACAGTTATAGGTAGGGCTATCAATTTCTTATTTTGTATGTTTAATAAAACAAACTTAGTAACTATCAAAAGCCTTTGCTTAATACATTTTGGATTAAATCTGTTAATAAACATTTTATGCATAAGTACGAAATGATTTTTAAATGTTTGCGTCATTTTAATCCTCTTTCAATTCAATTTAAAATAAATGTCCATAAGATTTAGTTATGACATGAAATCGATAATTGTAAATAACTATAATAATAGAATTAGTTTAGCATTATTTTTTATTAGCTTTCTTGTCTTATTCAGATTTTTTTTTACATTTTTTGTAAAATGTGAAATTGTTCGATGAATGTTCCTTAGGACTTGTCTTGGAGGAACTCCCTGTATTTAATGGCAAGGGATATGAAACTTACTTTGTCTGTGATTTCCTTTTTTTAGTTTGTGGGGGCGGGCTTACCTTACCTGTCTGAGGAAACTTACCTATCTGTGATTTTCTTTTGTCCGTTTAAGGGGAGGGGGAATTCAGTTTTAGAAACTGGTGAAAGATGTAGCATCGGTCAATAAAGGATCCTTAGGACTAATCTTGGGGGGATTCCCTATAAATGCTGGCAAGGGATATGAAACTTATTTTACCTTTAATTTCGTTTTGTCATTTTTTTGAGGGGGGGGGGTCAGTTTCATAAATATGTCAAAGACTTTTCAAGTAAAGATCCTTGAAGCTAGTCTCGGGGAGATTCTCTATAAATGCTGGCAAGGGATATGAAACATATTTTATCTGTGATTTCCTTTTGATGGTTTGGAGGGAAGGGCTTCAGTTTTAGAAGCTGGTGAAAGATGCAAAACCGTTCAATGAGTATGTATTGAGCGTCAAAATTGATATCAATCAACGAATTTATTGAATAAAAACAGTTAAAAAGCAAAATCCATACATCCACATTCCTCCACAAAGGACTCGTAGGCTTTGCTGGGTTCCTAATAGATATATAACATGATAAGTCAATTTGGAAATTAAAAATGTCATAGGTAATATCGTCCAAATAGAAAAGTATGTTGACACTTGGTTCACAATTCCCAGAGAGGACCTATCCAGTGTGGGGGAGGGGGGTCCGGTAGACTTTAAATTTAATTCTTTGAAATAATTTAAATTTGATCATGTATTTTACAACATTATCAA